>VWYO01005559.1:127111-157337 GCA_013400275.1 Rhadina sibilatrix | reverse complement strand
GGCCTCTCCCCCCTAGAGTTACAAGAGAAAAAGAAAAACATCTCCTCAACTGCTTTTAACAGATGAAAACAGAATACAAATATTTGGTTCCACAACCCAAGACACATACATATATGGAAAACAGCAGCTGAACCTTGGTGACATAGAGTTATATCATCTTAACAAACCAATGGAGTAACAGAACTAAAGTGATACTGACATGTTGCTGCAAGGATCCATAGGAGAGAAACTTTTCCCACCATATAATAAAAGGCACATGAACCCTATGGTGGCAGGCTCCCTGGGCCTCCACATCCAAATGCACAACTACAGTTCAGGCTTGCACCAGAACATGCTATTTATGCTTAGAAGTGCTCTGTGAACAGCCAAGAAGTAGGACAATGGCAAGAGCAACTCTTGTCTTCTTTTGAAGTCTTCTAGTTTGTGCATTTGAACAAGGAAATAGGGGACCTATCATGGCACATAAAGTTACAATGATTGCAAATAATAGCAGTCACAAGGCTGTTATCTCTTCATATCCAGTAGGGACATGAAGCAGAGAAAAGATCCTCAAATTTCAAACACCACAGCCAGCAGCACTGCAAATACATTGGGGAAGCTGGTTATTGAGCCTGACTGGGGATGTATCACTCCCGACATCACTAAATTACACACATACACAGTGGCATTCCCAGGCACGGAATAGGAACAGAACCGCCTACTTCTGTGACAGTGAGGCACATATAAACAGTCTGTTTATCAGACAGAATTATCCCTGCCTTTTGCTCTGCCAGGATGTGTCAGGAGCACCTTGAAGAGAACCCTAGTTGGAATGGGCCAAATCCATGTCAAGAAAGGCTATAAAACCCTCTGACAACGAACAACATCCCAGTAGCTGATGCTCCAGCTAAATTTAATTAGCATAGCTGCAACTAGGAGTAATTCTGGCTGCTCTTTGGGCAGGGCAATTTGGTAACAGAAGCTGCATATAGACACAAAAGTACATATAGGCTGTAAAGGCAGTCTGTGCCCCAGGAACAGTAATAGAAGTTTATTTGGAATCAGTCAGAATGGCAGCTTTATCAGTAGTATGAATAACCTGCTTTAGATGCTTCAGTCATCTCCCTGCACTGAAAATTCAGGATCTTCTCTCTCTCTTTTAGCCTTATCCTTAATGAATCTTAATATTTTTATTAAGTCTAGTGTTATAGCCAAGCTAAAGTTCTCCAGAAGGAAGTCTCTTTTGATGACAATCTGTGGCACAAAATCATGCTGAACATATTATTCACATCAATTACAGTATGAAGACATCATTAAAACTAGAAATAACAATGTGATCAACAAAATGTTTCCATTTGCTGCTGATAATAAATGTGTGTTACATGGGAGCAAGAAGACAGAAACCAGCAGTGATTAAAAATAAAAAGGATTCAAACATGTGCAAATGGCCTTTGAATGGAAAATCCTAGTTTCATACTGAAAAATGCCACCTGCACTGCACTGACAAGCTAAAGTCCAGGCTAAATAGTGCCTGGACTGAAGTAAAGCATCTTTTAGGATGCTCCATGTGCTCAAAACTAAAAACAGTGCTCTCAGTTCTCTTCCTAATAGTTGTGACTGTTACGCAGACTGCCCTGAGCACACACTGGCAATGGCATGCCTGAGAGGGGGAGATCTCAGGTGACACAAGGATGTCTCGTTTATTTTTCAGTCAACTTGTAGGGAAAGGGAACCCCACAGAGTCTTCATAGATCTCTATGGATATTTCTCAGGAGAATGAACAGCAGACATGGCACCACTTTTTCCTGCTCAAGTTCTTTGCTTCTATAACATGTGGTTCAAAGTCAGGTAAGAGATTTGTTTGAGATAGAGAAGAGATGAATCAAGCAGACCTGTAAAAATTATTCATGTGGTCATTTCCAAATGTTAATCCAAGTTAAAAAGAGAGAAATAACTCTCACAAATACATTTCTTCTGCCTGAACTTTGTAAATAACATCTTAGCCTTGTTGTTTTGTGAATATACATGCACAAGCACAAACATGCTTAATACTGTCAGCACAGCCATGTCATCACAGCTGGGAGAGGAACCAGGTAAAGTCCATTCTATCTCAATATTTATCAACATTTAAATTGTCAAGTAATTTCAAATTATTTCGTTTTTTGAGTGATATTGATAAAGCAGGCAGAAAGAATACAACAGGCTCTCCAGCAGTCTGCTTGATGCCAGTAGAGGAGAAACTATTCTTCAGCTGTTGAGAAAATCTGTGACCCAGCCACTGCTGGAGATTCCAATTTTTTAGTCCAATGCCAAAGGCTTTCAAAGCTTTAAATATGTTCTAAGAGTTGCTGTCAAACATTTGTAGTGAAAGAGGCTTGCTTNAAAAAACAAACAAACAAACAAAAACCACTACCAAAAAACCTCCAAACAACAATGACAACAACAACAAAAACACCTTAGTTTCTTCACACACAGAGGGAGCCACTCCAACTCCTTTGAATCTAAGCCTAGGCCTCAAAACACACACCTCGCCCACATTCTGCACAAGCAGGTACACAAATCTCTTAAGACAAACCTCAGTAATTAGTATGGAGTTAGCAGTAAGCAAGAGGTCACTTCCAAAATAAACCAGTGGTTGTTGGCTGTCTGGATAGAAAAAGTCAACTCCTGAGTCAGCTGCCTGACATTTCCAGAATCTGAAGCATATCTTGTGTGCCCATTTGTCACCGATGAACCGACCCACCATCACACCCATTTAGCTGGGCAATGGTATTCAGTGGTGATTATAGAAGCACAGTGTAAAACAGGCAAAGATTATCTGAATCTAGAAATTATCTCTTTTATCATACCCACTTCAATAAAGGGTCATCTAACAGAATGAGGAAGGGAGGAAAAAAAGCCTCAGGTTATAATAATTACTATTGAAGCCAGACATCCTGAGTCTTTCTGTCTGTCTTCTAACACTTTTCATCTAGTTAAGCAGTTACTTAATTGCCTGCCTAAAAGACCAGTTTGCACATGGCCACTACAGTGGACATGCATGAGTCTGGTCCCACACATAATGAAAAAGAAAGTTGTTTTTCTAGCAAATAAATAAATGCTTTGGACATCAAGATTGGTGAAACCTACAGAAAAAATCTTCTACCATAAGTACATTTGGCATACTGCAGCCATACTCTAGATCTACAGATGTCTAAAGATTGCTTCAAAGAGACAAGATTTTAAAAATGACAAGGAGGGCAAGGGCAATGGTTACTTAATTTGGTACCCTTTGCCCACAAACTGCCCTCTCCTGCATGATGGAGATGATGCAGGGGCCATACTGGAATGTAAAAAGGACCACCTGTTTGTGATACCTCCTTATATTAAAAAACCTTTTCTTCTCTGATGGTCTGGTGGAAGATGACTTCTCATTGATCCAGATTGACTGTAGAACTGGTTGCTGACTATTCAGTGGCTTTTCTTCAGCTGCAGCTTTTGCCTTGTTCTTTATCTTCTGTCTCAGAGCCTTTCTACTTAAAAGAATCAAGTCTCTGAGTTTGACTAGATCATTGACGAATTATTCATCATAGAGGGAAGAGCTAATGAACAAATGATCTTATATTCACTCAGATGTATAACATGTTATGACTGAAGAAACAGTACTCAAAATCTGTATCTTAAATTGTCCTGAAATTGGCTTGCATTCTTAATTGACTTCAGCATTTATACACACACACAAAAGACAGACATGCGCCATGGCAAGGACTTCAAGAGTAAATTACTACATTTACAACTCCACAAGGTCTTTGCTCTTGATCTATTAAAAAAATCAGCTTTGAATATTTGTCTGTGCAGAATCCAGAGATAAATGCTTAACCATCATGTCTGTCACAAAGGCACAGTTGTCAGGGATTCAGCCTCAACGTCATCTTGAAAAATTAATCTATATGCCTACTGTTGGCATAAGCATTTCCTGTGCAGAATGTAGCATTTTATATATGAATTATTTCAGCAAGCAGATGATCAATGGGTTAGCATAGGTATTCATTTACTCCCCTTTTAGACTTTTGCTCATTGGGCTAGAAATTAGCAAATGCCTATGTCCTTAACATTTTCATCTCTGACAAATCCAAGTAATTACAATTTTTTTTATTATTATTATTTTTGTCAGTATAAAACATTTCCTTAGAACTCCAAATGGACATGGTACATCACAGTCCTAGAAAGACATCTTCCCTGCTCAGACAGAGTTGAAAACTGAAGTCATGCATCACACACACACAAAACATTTTGGCCAGTACTGGATGACTTCTCAGAGCACTCCAGAAACAGTGTTTATCACTTCTCCAGTTACTTCTTTAAATATTTCTCAGGCAACAGCAAGACTTAATTCAAGACCCAGAAATTACATTCTTCTCTGCAGCAGTATCTTCCAATATCTGTAGCTTTCAGTCACCAGAACAAAGTCACATATCCTCTGGTCATGAAATAATAGTTTCAGGATCACATGAGCACACCCACTGCACTGGAGCATCTATCTCAGTCTTAGCACTCCTTTAGATGTTACAGTTCTTCTCAGTTCTACCCTTTTGGTACAAGAAAACAAACTATAAGATGAAAGAGAAACAATTGGGCTATTTCTTTCCTATTTATTTTGAGAATCTAAGTTTTTGGTTTTGGCTCAGGACAGATTATTCAAACCATGAAATAGCTGCCAAATTTATCATGAATGGCATTTAGCTGGCAAAGGGTGTATTACTGCCAAATGCCTAACACACTGGGCATATTGTATTTGTACCATCTGGGAGAGTAAACAGTGACAGGAAATAACCACAAACAGGTGTTAATGTTAGCCCCTTAAGGGTCATTAACAAAGTATGGCATTGGAAGAGCCCACACACAAGTCCTGGCAACTGCAGAAGGTGGTATTCCAGGGAGTGTAAAAGTGTATTAATTTGTCACACGCAAAAAATCTGTTCTTGATTGCATCTCCTCTATATGTCCTTTTCCCTCTTGCCATACTACATCCTGCAGTTGATCTCCTTTTGACTATTCCTTCCTCTTCCCTTCCAGGCAACAAGTTCTATCCTTATCCCAGCCAGTCAAGACAAATGCAGTCCTGAATTGCTCATCTTTTTCAGAAAAAAGACCTATCAGCCTCTAAAGACAACTCCATGCTTTCTTATATTTTTCAGAAAATAAATACCTTCTCAATTCCCCTCTAGACATTTTCAGAGACATTTTCACCTTAACTAAAATAAAAGGCCTCTGGCTTCTACAAAGTGCGCTCCATATCACACTACATCACTGTTTCCCCAGTGCATCTCCAAGGCTGTTTGCCCTATCCCAGAAGAGACCTGAGAAAGGATGCATGACAATGACCCTGAAATAGTGTCACACAAACCCAGAATAGAGAAGAACCAGATTACCACATGGAAATGCAATGGGTACTGTGAGGTGAATCTATCCTGACACATAACTCGTCACATCCTTTTGAAAACATCAAAGCAGAATATATGGAGTATTGCCCTTCATCTTCACTGAAGGTTACTAGATTTCCAAAGCAAATGTTAATACTTACATAAAGTAATAAAAAAATAAATAAAATGGGATAAAGTATAAAGGAAAAGACTAATCTCCAGCTACTTCCCTACTCTCTTGTCTCATCCTATGCAAAACCACACATTTTCCCAAAAGAACCCTGTTTTCAGACAAATGTCACTTGGCTAATAATGTAGTGCTAAAGATGCCTCAGAAGAACCTGAGAGACAGAAAAGACACACAAGGAAGAAGAGGCCATGGAGCCCTTTTCTTTAGGAGGCAGACCCTAAGCCATGAGTTTGACACTGCAAAACTTCAGACTCTCTCTAATTCAGGCTATTAGTATTACAAAGAATACCAGTAGGCATTAGTGAATTTAGCCATTCACTAATAACGAAGCCTAACTGCTGAATAGATTAAATGTTTCCAAAGATACTCTTATTGATTCTCGTTAGTTTTTAGGAGTAGGGAAGGAGAATATTTTAAAGGCCAGAAAACAGCTCCCTTTCTTTACTTCTTTTTTTAAAAGAGTACATGAAACTCAGTCATAGATATACTTAATTCAAGAGTTGACCACAAAATTAGGATGTGTAACAACTGCTAGCAAAGAATTGCTGTGACTTTAACTCTGCATGGCTATGTACAGTCCTGTATCTATATACCTGCAGTCCTTGGGCTTTGCACCAGTATGTGTCAGAGCACCACAGGATCAGAGACGCAGCCATGAGAGAAAATAAAGTAAAAACAGTTGGAGAGTGTTTGGACTTATTCAGGGGAGTCAGTGGAGCTGTACCTGCAAAGATCACAGCCCAAACTTCCAGGAACTGGCCAGCACCCAATGCCTTCTTGTTGCTTGAACTAAACAGATGCCCACTTCTTTACACTGGTCGTATCCTAAACTAAGTACTTCAAAAAATTAAGCCTAAGCCTTTCTATAAAATTGCAGCTCACCAGTTTTTCATTAATTATAACCAGTGGGGAAAGGAAAGGAACTTAAAGGAAACTGAATAAACATTTAAAGGGAGAAATCTGTTTACATCACACCATTCCCTCAGTTCTGATACCTGATTTATTTCCTCTTCAAATAATGTAAGATTATTCCTGCATCAGTATTTTGGTTTTCTTCAGTTAATCTTACAATCTCTGTCCAGGAAGTTGCATTAAACTAAGAAAAATCAAACACTCTGCAGTGTAAAATCTTCAGGTAGAAGCTAAGAATACTAAGGTTGTTGAAACTTGGCCCCTTTGTGCAGACACTAGTCTGCTGTTTTTAAGCATGTGAGTATAGTCTGTTTTTCTAAACAGCCTCTGCAAAATTTGGGGTAGAGAACAGATGGTTTGGGAATGCAGGAAAGCTATCCACTAAATAAGGCTGCTGCCTCCAGAATCCCTGAATTATTTGTTGTAGTATCTGGAAGAGTCATAGAAAAGGGAAGAGGAGGAATGACTGCAGATCACAAATCTGGGAGAATGGAGTGCTTAACTTTGGAGCGTTAAATTTCTTGTAATGTTATCAACTTTGCTTTTTTGCCACAAAAATTGAAATTCCAGACCATATGGATTCTCATTTGGGGCTAAAAGAGCCCTTGCTTATGCATGTACATTGTTGACCTTTAACTAGATAAGCCAATGAAGTAAAATATGAAACAATTTTGCCAGTGTATTTTAAAGTCATTCTCTGGCCATGGAGGAAAGTACAGATTAGAAATTCCACATTCAACTCTCAAATTCCGGCAGAAAGCATTTTCTACCTGAGGGAATGGCTCTTCAACAAGGTCCTTATGCTGCTTTGCCCTGATAGTGATGAGAGCTATCCTGATTATCCTGATTACAGATAATCTGGAAGATGCCCTCTATATACTGAGTGAGGGAAAGTACTGAAAAATGCTCATCTTGGAAGTAAGTATGCTCTTACTGTTCTGTGGGCCTCATACTGGTATACAGTATGGGCAGTTGGAAATGTGTGACAGAGGATACAGAACCCCCAGTGCAAGCTGAGATCTCTACGTAAAACTTAGCTCAAGGCTCTAAAAAAGATTTTATTGCAAGCACTTTCAAAGGTACAACCTGACCAGATCAAGGCTAGAGAAAGCACCATCTGGCAAAAGAACAATCTGCCCACCACATCAAGAACTCTTCTACAAAGCATAAAGGTCTTCTCAATTCTTCTCAATGAAGAATGTTTATTCTCCTGTACATATTCCCAGAAAAGGCAGAACTACTTGAGTTTAAACTTCAGATACATATCAGCCCCAACTAGATACATAGCACAGAATAGTCCCCTCCTCAAGATGTGAACTTACTGGCAACTGAAAACAGCATCTCAGAGAACAATGGTTGTTATATTGGAAGTATGATGTAGCTGAAAAAACTACTCCTTCAAATAAAGGTTTTTCACAACTTGCCACTAGCAAAGTTTGTGTATTTTAATAAATTTGTGATATACAATTTAAAATATATAAGCAAAACACTGAGTTAGATACTGAAGTATATCTCAAAATAAGTTTAAGCAAAGAAAAAATGACAGTCAGCTTTGATGAAATTAGTCCTTGTATATGCTGATGCAGAGATAAGAAATCACCAGACTCATGGTCCACATTAATCAAGTGTTGCATTGACAGTTCTATTTTCATCAGTATTTTGCAATATTCTCTGTGTAGCCTTAACACATAATAGTCTTTCACACAGACATAAAATAAGCATTTTCCCTGTAAAGAAATACAGACTCTCTCCATAGAATTTGCTCCAGATTTCTCAAACAAGGGTTAACTCTGTCTTCAGGAGATCCAGTCTTCTTGTTTCAACTTGCATAGATTTTTAAGCCATTAGAAATCTTTTATCCATTCTGGAGTAGAAATTAATTTTCTGATAAAATATATCAAGTGTCCCTCAGAGTACATTCACACAAATATCTTGTAAATATTTTAAGCCAGCTGGGAGACCACTGATTAAAAAACAGGTCATAGTGGTTCTTACAGAATTGGCCACATCAACTTAGATCTCAAACCCAAACTGTCTGAAATTCTACTTTATAATTATGACAAGGAAGTCTGGACTTACACTGTCATTGTGTTATTAGGGGAGACTCAAGCCAGACTAAGCAGTGACACCCAAGAAAAATCAAGACATACTGTTTTGTGAAGCAGCAGTTACTTTCCTCCTTCTGAAATTAACAGTCAAGGAGTCAAAGTAGACAGAAAAGAGAATGTGGGAAAGGGCAGAAAGGCCTGTGAGGGCTGATTTATCTGACAAGACAAAAATAACTTGATTCTTGTGAATTTGCAGCTGGTAAGTCATTCAAAGCTAAAGGTAGCCTAATTCTCCACAAAAACCAATACAGCAGTAAATTTTAAAGGAGCAAGAGTAATTTATTAGTGTGATACAGAATGGTATAAACAGGATTTACTGGTAATTGCCTCAGAAAGGTCAAGAGTTTTTGGGCATCAAAACCCTTCAGAACCAAAATATTCTTCTCAGAGAGACCTAAACTGTCATGGCAGAATTTAGACAAGAGCATGTGGTGGCATAAGGTAGAGAAATTTGACCCAGGACTGTGTTTCATCTGCACAGTCATGAAGTAGAGAACATCAGTAACTATCACATATGTCAGCTGGTGAGCAAGAGGGGTTACCCTGGCTCCTCCACTTGGCTCGCCTGTATACAGAGCCTCACACTGATGGAAGCTTTCCAGATGGCAGACTCCACAGCTAAAACCCTCAGGTCACACTTCTTCATACACTGAAGACAAAAGATGCGACAAGGACAGAGGATGTGTCCAGTCCTGCACTGGACCATAGAACACTAGCTTTCACTTATAAACAACAATAACATGACATGAACCTGGCTGAAACCGCAAAAAACTAAACTGGATACATGGAACTGCAATTAGAACAGAACCCTTATTGTTCAGAAAGGCTGAATGCCTGGAAAAAATGTATTTTGTTTAAATTCTGTCCTTAGTTACAATGCCACCCGGACAAAAGTTTAGCTAAATTAAATAGTCTAAAGAAATATCTATATTCTGCTGTGGTACATTCAGAATATGCCAACAGCACCACCCTGTGGATTAACGGTGAATGGTCTGTAAATTGACAAGTTGCCTTTTCAAGCCTTAGATCAATCACACTTAAGAAAAAATGGAAATACATATATATATATATATGTAACTGTTGCAGAGGTATAAACCTGGCATCACTAGAATTTAATGAACTACCTTATTTTTACAGCAGTTTAATTGACAATAAACTGGCTTGCTCAGGTCATGTATGTGGCATGCCTTCTACTCATTTCCCATAATTTCTTTGAGTGTCAGTGAGAGAGGCTGCAAGTGCTGAATTCATAACAGATGCCCTACACTGTACCAAAATGAGAACTTAACTCTGAATCCCATCCTAGATTTACACATGAAGTTTCTTCTTAGTGGTAGCTGCAGCAGAATCCATGAAAGGCAGATCAAAGTATGGTAGGAAATCAGTAACCTAAAATACTTAAGCCAATCTTCAACTGAATTCCCTGGGTCTGCAAGACAGTGGGCTAAAAGGAGCTTTACTGCAAGGTCTGGGAAGAAATCAGGGCTGAGACTGGGGGATGGTTCCATCTTAGGCCCTGTGCTCTTCAACATCCTGAACCAAGAACTGGAAGGGATACTAAGTTCACAGATGATACAAAACTGGGAGGAGATGTTGACTCCCTTGAGGGCAGGGAAACCCTGCAGAGAGACCTTCACAAATTAGAGGACCTGGGAAATTACCAACCATACAAAGTTCAGGGAAAATGCCAGATTCAGCATCTGGGATGGGGAAACCCTGGATGTATGGACAGACTGGGGGTCCAGGCAAATTGAACATGAGGCAGCAGTGCCCTGGCAGCCAAGAGGGCCAACCCTGTCCTGGGGTGCATCAGGCACAGCATCACCAGCCGGGCAAGGGAGGGGATTGTCCTGCTCTGCTCTGAGCTGGGGCAGCCTCACCTCGAGCACTGGGGGCTGTTTTGAGTGTCACAACATAAGAAAGACATTAAAGGTAATTACTAGTTTAAGGTAAGGGGGAAGCCATACAAGGAGTAGGTGTGATCACTTGGTCTGTTCAGCCGGGAGGAGTCTGAGGACAGACCTCAACCTCACCGCAGTTACAACTTCCTTTTGAGGGGAAGAGGAGGGCCAGGCACTGATCTCTTCTCTGTGGTGACCAGTGACAGGACCTGAGGGGAATGACCTGAAGTTGTGTCAGGGGAGGTTTAGGCTGGATATCAGAGAAAGATTCTTCACCTAGAGAGTGGTTGGGCACTGGAACAGGATCCCCAGGGAAGTGTTCACAGCACTCAGAGTTCTCTGGCAAATAGTGTGATTCCAGGGGCTGGTCCTGTGCAGGGCCAGTTGTATTCAGTGATCCTTGTGGGTCTCTTCCAGTTTATTCTGTGGTTCTGTGAAGCAACCACAAAATTTTCTGTCGAGACTGTCTCCCACATTTGGACACTTCAGCCTGACAGCCAGCTGTGTGGACTCCAGATAGAGTTGAACAGATGTCAGCCAGTAATCCTACCTGACGGAGCTCAGTGGGATATATGAAATATTTCGCACTTTCTCATCTCTAGCTACAGCATGTTTAAGTAGTGAGTTCATCAGAAATGAGTGCAGGGATGTGTGCTGCCTTGATGCCATCTCTGTGCGTCCCATGGTGCATTTTGCACCAAAAAAAACAGAAGGGGTGGCTATACAGTTGTTACAAGACTGTGCTTTTGAAAACCAATCTTACCACCTGTGCTATGGACAATCTTGACTTCAGAGAATGACAGAATAGCTGAGCTGGAAAGCACCCACAAGAAGCAGCAAATTAATCCCTGGCCCTGCACAGCACCATCCCCAAGCGTCACACCATGTGCTGAGAGCCTTGTCCAAAAACCTTTTTGAACTCAGTCAAGTTGGTGCTGTGACCACTTCCCTGGGGAGCCTGTTCCAGTGCTCAACCACTCTCTGGGCAAAAAATCCTTTCCTAAGATCCAGCCTAAACCTCTCCTGACAAAGCTTCAGGCCATTCCCTCAGGTCCTGTCACTGGTCATCAATCAGGCTTGAGCATCTTGAGAAACCAGTGCAAAAATAATTGTTCATGAGCACGTCTGCGTTCTGGCTGTCTATCAAATGCAGGGTATACTCATGTATCATTTAAGGGTGATTATCTATTGAGCTCCCAAGATCACAGGCAAAAATAACAGCAAGGAAAAGCCTTTGTACCATTTGATCATACATGGCCTATTAGTTTCTGTCCATAAGTCTGAAGGAAACAGGCAAAAAAACTTAAAACCAAAAATCAAACCGAAAACAAAACAACAACCAACCAAACAAAACAATAAAAACACAAACAAACAAAGGAAAANAAAAAAAAAAAAAAAAAAAAAAAAAAAAAAAAAAAAAAAAAAAAAAAAAAAAAAAAAAAAAAAAAAAAAAAAAAAAAAAAAACCACCACCCCACAGACCCAAACCCCACCGGAAAAACACACCACCGGTACTTTGTTTAAATTGTCAATTACTATTCTCTAGGCTGCGCCTTTCCCCGACACAAACAACTCTTCCCAGCTGGCTGTGGCATGCGCTGCTCCAGGCGGCGCGGAGCGGGGCGAAGAGGGGGAGGAGGGAGGGTTGCAAGTGCTGCATGTCGCGCTCTTCCTCTTCGCCCCCCGCCGCCCGGAGCGCCCTTCGCCTGGGACAGGTGCTTGTCACCTAAACAGCCCTCCCGCAGCTCCTGCCTCACGGCAGCGCAGTCTCACCCCCCGTCCGGAGGGTCTGCAGGCGCCCAGGCCGGCGCTGTTCGCTCCCTCCCTCTTCGCAACTCGCCCGCCGCCATTTTAAGACCCGTGAGGCGGACCGGGGGAGCCGCTGCTGCCCGCGCCCTGCCCTCACAGGGGAAGCGGACGCGTCACCGGCTTGGGGGCTGCGGTGGCCGGCTTTTTGTTCCCGAATACTGTTGTTAAAATTAAATAGTGTGATTTCTTGTAGTGGCGCCTGTCCTGCGTTTGTGCCTGGCCTGAAAGCAGCAGTGTATGCAGGAGCTCCTCACAGCAGGTTGCCCGAGCAGGGGAGCACGTTCTCTATCGTGCTGATGTCATCTTTGGCATTCCCTCCAGTTTTCGCAGTTTCTTAATAAAACGGGAAGCAGAGAGAGAGGAAGCGGACACAACAGCTTCTGAATTTCTGCATGTCAATCAGCCTCCAAGTTCTTTTTACATCTCCTCTGCACTCTTTCCTGTTCAGTATCAGAACAAGAATAATACTTTTCAGGATGAAGACACAAGGAAATTCTGCAAACATACTAAGAGGCTATTTCCCTCCTCCTCCTCCCATTAAATGGACAACTTGAAAAGCAGTATTTTTTGTTTCTGCAGATTTGTTGTAATATAACAATATGTTCAGTTGAGGTTTGGAGAGGAATGTGAAACACAGTGAGGGAGAAGGCCTCCCCTGCACTCCTGAAATCAGTGGATTTTCAAACTGGGCGTCATCATGAAGACAAGCAATTTTTCATTCACCAGGCCAAGTGTAATTACTTCAAATGTAATGGTTAATTGTTCTTAGCTGTCTAAGGAAAGAGGGCAAATAAGTCAATGATACCCACCTTGTCTCTTCATAAGATTTTTTTTCCCCAGAGAGTTTCAGACTATTTAGTACAACATGTGTATGCAGGAGCCATGTGACCAAACATGAAAATCTATGGTAAGGTCTTAGACATTGTCTGAGTTACAGATTTACTGATCTTAACATTGCTACTCTTAGCCCTTCACAAAGGACCTGTTGCGCCTAATAAATACCTGCAAGTGGCAAGGCAGACCAGAAAACCATATCCTATTAGCATGCAACTTCTAATGCCTGGGCTAGAAATCCCAAGTAGGCTGTATAAAGATCAGTTTCAGTGAATGGCTCAACCAGGTCATCTCGAAAACTCATCTGTAATTTCTGACCCATATCCCTCTTCTGTTATCTTGCCACACTGTTCAAGTTACTCCTTTGCTTTCAGTACTATAGCCCCAAGTGTATTCTATGCTACTTTCCACACTACCATTTCTTGCAGCCTCTAATTAAAGATCCCTCTGAATAAAGCTTTCTGCTTGAACAGTTAAGAGTGCCCCTCTGAAAGGCGTCTTTTGTGGGTGACCATCTTGTGGAACACAACAAAGACAAGGCACTGCAGAAAGACACTGTTTTACTTTGTAGCCACTTGTCTCTGTCTCAAATTAATTAGCACTGCTCTGTCTTCAAGTGTAATAACACTTTGGTGAGGTGAATGGAGCTTTCAGGGAGTAAAACTGCAGCACACCCTCCCACCAGCCTTGAGCAACAAAGCAGACTACAGAGAGTGGTCATTAGAGGGAGTAGGTGGTTAGGGGTGAGGTGGAAGTCTGGTGAATGGGACTGCAATTCACACACACACACCCAGCCTCCTGAAATACTAGCATTTATATTATACATTATTAAGAAAAAGGTTCAGAGTGGTCCTCACATTGGTAAATTGTAAATTAAATACAATTTACAGTTATTTTGCCACATATTTTACTTGATAATCATTTCCTGATGACTGTTGCTTGTTCTGCCTACGCTTAAAATTTCCCATGTATCCTTGAGCACCTTAGCATATGAACATTTGCGTCAGTGGAGAAGATCTTCTACCTGAATGCATATGCATTTGTGTCCATATTAGAGCTGCTGAGTTTTCTCCATGAATTGACTGCTCTTGAAAACAGTGCTACGGCAATGTGCAGGCAGAGACTATATTGAAAAACTGCTGAAATCCAAGGCCTACATCTACAGGGTTGTATGGATCAATACCTTATGTTTGTGGCATGAGCGTCATAGAAACAAGTTGCCCTGGAGATACCCCAGCTTCTCTGACGAGCGTTCACCCGTGGAGCAGCTCTTTTGGAACCCTCCTGAGAACAATTCTCCTCTTTCTGTTGCCATCATTCTTCATGTCTTGCTCACAGAAGCTAATGTGGGTATAGCACAGTGAGTACTGCAGCTTTCATTCATCCCAAAGGCAATCATCTCTGTATTCTCTTTGAGTAAATCTCCAGGGATGCATAAGTTCACCATAATTTGCATTTACTCATGAACAGCATCCCTGCAGGGTTATTGAAATTGCATGTTATATTATTTGAGTCATCATAGCTGTAGCTGAAGGTCACAAAACTCAAAAGGTTGCTTGATGTTGGCTCTTGGCCCCCGTACCTTGTGTCAAATTTTCCTGTTAAATATATAAAGTGCAACAACTTTTGGCTACAAATTAATTACAATTCTCCTTCTCAGATATAAATAAGAACAGGAATTGACCTACAACTTTTATTGTCATGTCCTCCATGTGTAAGTAACTTTTTGCATAGGAAAATTCATGAATGTGAAGTATAAACTCCTCTCTGAGGCTTTGTTTTTATTTTCAGTGTGAATACCCATGCTGCACTGATTCGATTTGAGCATATGACTGCAAGACATTTTATTTCAAGTCAGTGGTTATCCCGCAGTAAATTTAGTTGTAGTTGGACCAGGTTTTGAAGAATGTCACTCTCCATGCAAGGAGACAGAAAACAGGCATATTTGTATGGTAAAAAGACACCTGTGTAACTGGTGAGTCTGCATTCTGAGTGCTCCCTCAGTCCCCACTGATGACAGAAAACATCACTGACAAATCAAGCTGGATCTTTTTTCACCTCAGAAAATTAAAATGAAAATAATGAACCTGCTGACAGATAACCTGTGAAGAATGAGAAGTGAAGCACAGCATATTAATTATTCAATATAAACCGTTCACCCTGCTCTTCCAGCAGGCACTGTCTTCTCGTACTTCTCAGCAAGATGCTGAGAAATCTGGAAAATAGAAGAGCACAACTGCAGGGAGTGGGGGGTAGTGTGGAGCAGGGTCACCTGTCACCTGTGTCGAGATGCAGCTGTCAAAAACTCGTGGAGCCTGATCAACCAGTACACTTTAACCCATACATGTACTCCCAAGAACTTCAGGGAAATGACCTGTGTGATTATGTTTTTTCATATAATTAAGGGTGTGTTGGGTTTTTTAACCTCTTTTTAATCCAATAAAGAAAAAAAAAATAAAAGTTTTGGTCAACTTTTGCGTTAGAAAAAATCCTGCAACCTAGCTGTTTTTTCTCAAAAAGCTCTTTGCAGTGGCTGATGCTTAAGTTTTTTAAGTGTTCCCTGAAGGTCATTATTCATCAGCACAGAGTTCAGCACAGTCAAATGTTCCAAATTCACAGTTTGGAATTGTTTCTACAAAACCTTGGATGATCATCTGTCCTTGACCTGTTAATATAACTGACCCCAGTCATCACCCTGTTGCTGCCTGTCCTTGCCTACATGTCCTTATCAGCCATGCATGATGTGAAAGAATATATGAACTGACAACAAACCTGGGTCTGTGTTTTTTCAGCAGCATCACTTGAATGAGCTACTCTGGCCATAAGACTTCTGTTTATCTTCCAGGTACAGATACTTCTGTGGTCTCGCTGCACCTCATGCTTCAATTTCATGTTTTGTGGCTACAAATAATTTGCTTTTATTTCTCCCTGTGAAGCCAGTCAACCCTAAATTTGCATGTTACAAAATTAACTCTGCCTTGAACGTGATTAATACTTGCACCAGGAGAGATATCAGGGTACACTACAACTGTGAAAGTGACGAATTGATGTGTGATGAACAAAGACCTCCATTGCTATTTAAGGTGTATTTAAGATCACTACAAGTGGGTTTGTTTGTTTGTTTGTTTGTTTGTTTGTTTGTTTGTTTGTTTGTTTGTTTGTTTGTTTGTTTGTTTGTTTGTTTGTTTGTTTGTTTGTTTGTTTGTTTGTTTGTTTGTTTGTTTGTTTGTTTTAATCTCAGAGGTTCTAAATCTCTGAATAAAACCAACGTGGCCATATTGATTTCTCCAGTGTTACAACACTTTCAGAAAAAGATTTCTCAGACCATTTCCCTGTTTCCAGGCAACCTTGCTGAGGAGAAAGATAAATTGAACATTGTGCTAACAGATTGACTAAAACTTTGATGGCTATTTTTTAAAAATGTGAATCTAAAATATTGCGCCAACCAGCTTCATTCAAAATCTGTGATCTCAGCTACTATAATACCTCTGATTTATTTCTTTTCACTTTTGCCTGACACACACAATACACAGAAAGCAATCCAGATCTACAGTTATTGGCAGGCATGGTGCTTGTTAAAAAAAAATAGCTCTGACAGCTTCTTCCCCAAGTTGAGAATAATCTGAGCTAAAAAGACAATTTGATTGTGAACCAGAAGATAGCTAAGAGAAAGCATGTCTGGAGAGAACCGAAATGCTGCAATTTTTTTCCCTCTTTTGTAGACACTCTGGAACTCAGTGTCTACACAAGTGTGATTAGTTATAGGTAGAGATAGGAGAACAGCTCTTAAGTCCATTGTCAAGATCAAACAAAAATCCTGCTTACCTCCAAGACAGAACAAACATCAGTAGGTGATTCACTACACCCACATGATTGAGACCTGAAGAGCAATTGTTTGTGGGTAACTGATAGCAAGCCTAGTTGCCACTTCTTGACCTGCCCAAGGGACCAGGCAGGGCAGAATGGCAATCAGGATCTTTAGTTGTGGCCGAACTTCCTCCAATTTTTTAGCAACTAGAATGTTGTCTTATGTGAAAGTACTAGCTAGTAGACTATACTATTCTATATTAAAAACACGATAATGAAACATAGTACAGTATTTTTTTCTGAAGACTATTTGATTCAAAAGGGTCAGTAGAATACAACGTATGGTACCTTAGTGTGGGTCTGTGGAGCAAGCACTTCAGCGCACTTCACACATGCCAAAAACAGTGAGTCTGATTCTCCTTCTTCTGTATTGAAGGCAAAATTCCCATGAAGTAAACTTAATTAGCACCCAATGAAATTTTGTATCTTCTCTGTGCTGATTTACATGACTTTTAAGTTTAGCTAGGGAGCAGTAAGATAAACACTCAATGCAAATGAGCTAATAAGGGTGCTGCTTGGGATCAGGAGACAATGAAGATAAACCACCAATTTTGCCAATCTGTTTCTGACACGGCCTGCAGTTCTTGGAAGAGCCCTTTCTGCCAGCCCAGACTGCTGCATGAAACGTGCCAAGATAAAGGGCTGCCCCCAAGCCCTCTGTGGCTCCGGTGGCAGTGCAGAGCGCGATGGCTTCAACTGCTCTTTGTTGTGAGGCCAGATGACACGCTGTGTTGAGGAACAATAGCAAAGATGGAAGGAGGAACTCCAGTATACTGTACACAAGGAAAGTTTTTTTTTTTCCCAGATAGGAGGGAAGGGACCAGAATTCCAAAAAAAAAAGGGAGACAAGGTGTTTCAACTGAGGGATGAGCAGGGAGTGGATATCAGATATTAACCAATAAGGGTTACATGGGGGAGGAACATAAGGCAGAGGGTACAATACATGGGCCAATGAAAGAACACAAGGGGATGGGACTATTCTGATTTAGCCATTTAGGCCTTGAAAGACTGAGAGACTAATAGGGAACAATCCAGAAGCGTGGGAAAGGCTAGTGAAGGATTGACAACACTGTAGGAGGAGGGAAGGGCAAGTCTAGGGAAGACAGACAACTCAGTGGGTGTGACTGAGGGAAGGATCTGGAACAAAGGCATGATCGAAGGTAGATTGACATCCGACTGGGCATGGTTTAGAAGGGTGTACCAAGTGGGAGGAGGGGGGAAACCCAAAGAAAGTAGGGAACTTGAATTAACTAATTAAACACACTACCACATGTTTCTCTTAATGTCTGATACATTTTCTCCCTGGTTTTGGTTTGCTGTGGTAAAATCCCTGGACTTCTCAGTATTTCAGTGTCTTATCTTTGCCTCAGATGTGTTAGCAGAAATCTGCCTTTGGCGTGTTGAAAAGCAATTGTGCCTTACTATATGTGTCATGTTTTGGTAGACATTAGCTACAGGGCCTACATGCTGAATAATACTTCAGACGCTAAGGTGATCTTGTTTCTGAATTGCTGTGTGCTCTGATCAATGACACTGCGTAGTTTACAGGTCTCCTCTTCCCTCTCCTGATGCAGCAGTTCATGGCTGCAGTCCTGACACTTGGATGGGCCTCTGCTTCTAATGTGCAAGTGTTCTCTGTTCACATAGATCCCTCAGTTGGTGGTAGTTGACATTGCTTCTGGGGTCCCATCACTGTTAATACATTTTAATTGAGAATTTCTTTTTTTTCCACCTCCTTTGTTCTGTGTTCATCAGTAGTTTTTTCATAGTATCAGAGTTTTAGATCTTGATCTTTGTCTTATCTTTCCCTCTATTTCATGGAAACTGATTTAAAGTAATCGCTTCCAAGTAACAGCGATTGAGAGAATGTGTAATATGGCCATCATTAAAAGGAACATGTTCTTCATTATTACAAGAGGAAAACACAGAGCTATCTTTTAGCCCTGGAGAATTTAAACCACTTAAAATAAGGGTCAATTTGGCGGCTATGGAAACTGTAACTATTCTGCTCTCTAATAAAAGGGATGAACCAGGCTGTCAAGTTGACTGAGTGACTGTATCCTGCTTTGCTAATGAAAACAGAAGTGTAAGCCAGATGTGGGGGTATATACTTTGGCGAAGTTTCTTCAAAGGATACGCTATCTAACAAGATGAGAGCAGCAACACTTTTGATGCTATTTAAGAGTACTGTTCTTAGAATGATCAGGACATGAATTCAGAATGAGCACTCATGCTCAAGTGGTAGGGCATCTGATGTCCATAAGTTAATCTGGATGTGTGCTACAGAAAGGGGTTTCATTAATCATAGCAGAAAATTGGATGTTGTTTACAAAAATCTGTGCTTTCATGTGAACATGGAAATATAGGTAGCATATTTATGCCTTATACTAAATAAAAATTTAGTATCATGTTCTTTCACAGGTCACAATAGAAACCATTAACAATCTGTTGTTTCTAATACTGGCAAGAGGTTTTACACTTTTCTGTAAAATTGAAAAAGCTTTCCAAAACATTTTAAATGCATAATAATTCTGTTCCAGTAGTATCATTTTAATTTTCAAAACATAAAAATAACTTGTGAGAAGTTGAAAGTGCAATAAGCTTTATTATCTAATGTTAGTACTCCAGTGGACAAGCAAAGATGGTCTTTAACATGCAAGGCACAGCCATAAGACATTAACAGAGAACTTGCAAAGTCAAGAGACACCTTTCCAGTCTGTGGGAATTCATCTTCACACATTTGGTATGAACTCATATATACAGGTGAGTAGAACTCAAGGCCTCCCTGCTCTTAAGTTTTGATTTTAGAATATGTAGTCTCACTTTAGATAGCTATGTGTCCTGTCAGAATTAAATATTTAATGTCTTAGCCTTCTGAGGCATGGGTCCTTCATATTTCCCTTTTAATGCCAGTGGAAGTTACTCATCACTGTTATGTAAGAGTCAAAGTGCATGGAAAGTTCAGTACCCCAGTGGTACCCAGGATAGGTGTGACTCAGGTAGTCTCTGGAGTGCTAGATGGCCTGTCTCACTCCTTAGCAACACTTCATTTAGACGGATTTCTTCATTTTGGAAAAGTACAGGTGCCACGTTGAAATGTTTCATTTGCTGTAAAGATGCTTCAAGTGGGTCTGCTTCAAATAATCAGTTTGAGGTAAGTAGGATAATCGGGTGTTTTCTTGCACTACACTGTCAGGAATAGACAGGCCAGTGGGTGGCAGAGCAGCACATCAAAGGGCAGGAATCAAGTTGCAGTGGTGAAGACTGAGGGAGCTCGGGCTGAGGCAGAAAGTCTCACATGAAACATGATGCCTAAATGCATCTCTGTGTCCGAGATTCAGAGAAAATGGTACTTTGCACTGAGCATCCAGGTTGTTTCTTCATTACTCTAAGATGGCTGCCTAATGTTTACGTAATTAGATTTTTTTTAAATATAACTCATTTTAAGTTTTAAGAGAATTTACTTCTTTCCATGATTTACCTGCTTAATGTGACAAAGAGATAGGCATAATAGTAGGTTTCCTGAGAATCTAAGGCAGATGAATTTCGTGAGATACTGCTTAGGGCTTCTAACAAGTTGTATTCAGCACAGCATGAAGACCTCTCCACAGGAGACTGTGCAGATAGTCTTGGGCTTTTTTGTGCTCAGTACAGTGGATTAAAGGTTTTCACAAATATTGCCACTGGAGCTTTAGATGTTATGTTAAATTAAGTATTAATTTCAATGAAATAAATTCAATTTTTGTGTTAAACTCTGAAAATATTAGTTTTTAGACACTCATCTATTTATCTGCAGAGGGGATTTTTTTTTAGTGGAAATCTGTGTTTTTCACTGGTAAAAATAATTTTAAAACCCTGCTCTAGCTTCCAACATTTAAAGTATAAGCATTTCTTTCATATGTTCACCACAGACAACAGACTTCCTTCACGTCCCAAGTTCCATGGAAAATATTACCTTGAGTCATAGTTTGTCTTCTTTCTTTCTTTCTTTCTTTCTTTCTTTCTTTCTTTCTTTCTTTCTTTCTTTCTTTCTTTCTTTCTTTCTCTTGGTTAAAGACTTCTAGTTGTTCCTACAAACTGATGCCTGGCAGTGTGTACAGTAGCAGAAACAAGAATTTCAGTAGAAAGGCTGAACTGGATGCATGTGGCAGTCTGAAATTCTTTTTAAGGAAGTGAGAAAAAGCACCTTTACTTCCACTATTAAGATCATTTAACAGAGAAGTCTGTTCTAGTTTGGAGAAAAATCTGTACTTGAGGAATTAACAGGGCTACCTGTCTGCATGGTGAAATGACATTGTCCTTCACTCTTCTGTGCCAAAAGTGAAGAACAGTATCTTTACCTTACCCTATACCTCTAGACAGTTGCAGTACACAGGTTGCAGCGCACAAAGCAAGACTGTTCAGGTGCAAGTGGAAAATGCTACAAAAATTCCATTTGTCAGCAGAGATCATCAGCGAAAATAAATCTTAGTAAAACAATTTCAGTAATGCTAAATGTACCTTACCCAAGATGTGTTTCTCAAGGTTGTCGCCGAACAAGGAGGATACCGGTTGTTTAATTTCCAGTGTCAGAACATGTCCATTTCCAGTAATCCATACACTGAGAAATCCACTTACATTCTGAGTAAAATACACAAGTGGTCTTGGAAAGCAGCTCTGCCAAGCAAGTATTTATGCTATGTATTTAGGCTGAACTGTAATAGGAATTTCTAATTTCTCCGAAGTTCTTCTGAGGAATCATTATGAAATACAGAAACAGATTTTTCTGGTTTGAGATAAACAACAATTATATATCAGATAAGAACCATCAAAATAATAATACAGATTATTAAAATCCTAGGGATAACAAGAAAAAAATCTATAGACCATCACATACTATATAATACCATATTTATTATATTAATTTTCTGAAGGAGGACTGGATTGTATGACCTTATCAGTTGCCCACATTAGAGATGCAATGACAGCTTTGAGAGCAGAATTGCTGTGGAAGATCCTGAACAGAACAATGCATATTGATGATGAGAAAAGGGGACAGTTTAAAAAGCATACATTGGTATTTTTGTCTGGGCAGAAGTCTCATTGTCACTCCGACTGACAAATCAAGTGCACTAAGACATGGCTGATTCATATCCAGAGGAAGGATGCAGTTTTAGAATAAGCAGAAAAGTTTCTATTTTGAAACCAAGAATTCCCAATTTGTGCAGCTACAGATGAAGACAGCTAACTGATGCAGTTACCTGGACCCTACTTAACCAAAATTCCCATGCTTTTCACTTTAAAGATGTGAATGAAAAGTTAATGAAACAAGGCTTTATCTTTGATGTTGCACTTCATTTAAGTTTCCTCAAACTCCTATCAGAAGGGAGACACAATTTATTGGTTAAAAACCTACATGGTCTGATCTGCAGTTCAGCTAAAGAACTTTATGCCACCAGCTTTCAGACTCTTAATTAGCATATCTTACAGTGAAGCATATGAAGAAAGAAGGAGTACAACCTGAAGCCAGAAAACAACAATACTATCTCAAAATACATGTTTATTTAGGAGTGCAATCACATTGAAAGATTGACATAATATAAATGTTCCCCTCTTAGTATTCTGTGACTTAAAAATTATTTGTATATCATCAGCTGCTATTGCCAATGGCAAAGATATGTTGTCATGGTGTTTCAGTTATCCTTTTTCATTATCTTACTGCCTTTTGGCCATTTAAAAAATCTTCAATAAGCAAAAAGAAGCTCTGGATCATAATAGCACACTACACTTCATAAATGCTGCAATTTTCAGAGACAGATAATTACTTGTATCATTTGTTATTCCAGCATGTGTAGAATCTGTGCAGAACATTTTAATTACTAGCTGAGTCCTTTGGTCTTCAGTTTGTAGTATATCCAGTTGGTAATATACCCAGTTTATCAAGACTGGAGATACTCATACAAGAATTCTATAGATTATATGCTAGAAACTTACGAAGTTTTGTATTTAATACACCAAATGACTATGGAAGGCTGCCTATGATTTGCTTTAATTCTAGATTATGGAAGCCAAGATATGATTCCCCATAATTCCTATAGCATTCTTATGTGTATTTTTCATGTTTCTGAGCTGACAAGCATTTGACCTGTATTTTGCTAATTGAAAAAACCAGCTCTCTTTCCAAAAGCAGAACAATAGCAGCTATGAAAAGTCAAAAATGCTCTTCACCTTCAATTTTAACTCCTAATAATCAGCACATAAATTTCTTCATTTAACCTTTCCTGTACTCTGTCATGTGAAATGCAGAGGATAAACCGAACTGCCTTTATATTGTGTTTCAGGAAACTTGCAGTAAGTTTCCCCAAGGCTGTTGGCTAGCCAATCAGGAATGTTAAAAAAAAAAAAAAAAAAAAAAAAAAAAAAAAAAAAAAAAGACTGCTATGTGACACTAGAGAACAGATTCAATAGCTTTTGTCACCTAACAGTCTGCAGCTAAAGTCTACTGCTGGGATCCTGTTGAAGGACTTGAGGAAAGTTGTTGCTTGGTTCTGGGCATCAAGATAGAAAGGGACAGCCCTGGAAAGAAAGTCCACCATTTTGGTAGCTGTTTCAACAGCTGGGTTTACTTTGTCAAACCAACCCTAGTTTACATTTACAGTAGTACATAAAATTGGCCAGGGACCATTCTCTGGCATTGAGGACAACAGGCATGACTTGCCTTAAATTTTTATAGCTGAGTTCTTTTATGCTCTGGAGTAGTTTTTCTTCGTCTGTGGGACCCCTTTAGAGAAGTCAATGTCCTATGGCTATTCCGAGGCATGCCAAAATACTGCTTTGGAAAGGACTAGCTAGTGGCAGAGAGCTTATGCCAATATCCAGACACATCTGCCCCAGACTTGTTCTGTCTACAAAATTTGGGGCAGCCTTTTCATTGAGGTCTCACTTTATATGTGGATATGGTATGTATTATATATATATTATATGCTGTCAGTGGTTGCAGCATACGATGGTGGATAAAATATAGTGTTCCTTTTAATTTTTTTTAAAGTGTAAGCTAAAAGACTAAGTGTAAAAAGGAGCAACACCTACTAATATTTCAATTCCTAACCTTTATAGTCAGACTGAATGTCACAAAAATGGTAATGAGAGCTTTTCAAAACATTTCCCCAGGGTAGAAGCTGCTTGGCTTTAAAGTGCAAGAGTGGATATTTTTCCTATTGGAAAAACTCAAGGCAATCTTGCACAATTTTGATATATTAAATCATAATCTTGTGAACATGTAGAAGATTTCAGATGGGTATATGGGGTTCTGTGTAAATTCCAGCCCTCTGACAGTGGGCTGATACTTCCCTCATCTTTTCAGATCCTTAGAAATAGTCTCTAAGTCTGCAAGGCCAAAATACTGGGAATGGAATGGAATGGAATAGGATAGAAATAGAAATAGAAATAGAAATAGAAATAGAAATAGAAATAGAAATAGAAATAGAAATAGAAATAGAAATAGAAATAGAAATAGAAATAGAAATAGAAATAGAAATAGAAATAGAAATGAATAGAATAGAATATTTCAGTTGAAATGGACCTTATACAATCATCGAGTCCCACTATGGACCAGTTCAGGGCTGTATGCAAGTTATGAAGAGCCTTGCCTTCTGCAAATGTCTCATAAACACTGACAGGTTTGGGATATCAATCACCTCCTAAGGAAGCCTGTTCCAGTGTTTGACTACCCTCTTAGTAAAGAAATGTTTCCTGACATCCAGTCTGAACCTCCTCTGATGCAGCTTTGAGCCATTTCTGTTCCATGTTGCTGGATGCCAGGAACAGACCAGCACTCCCTCTCCATGTCCCCCCTAAGGAAGCTGTACAGAGCAGTGAGGTCACCCCTGAGCCTCCTTCTCTCCAAACCAGACAAACCCAGAGCCCTCAGCCGCTCCTCACAGGATTTGCCTCCCAGCCCTTCCACCAGCTCTGCTGTCCTCCTCTGCAGCATTCAAGGACCTTCCCACCCTTCTCAGCCTGTGGGCCCAGCACTGCACACAGCACTCAGGGTGAGGCCCCAGCAGGGCTGAATCCAGCAGGATGATCCCAGCCACAGCTGGTGCTGCTGTGTCAGAAGCAGCCCGGGATGGGGTTTGCCCTCCTGGCTGCCCGGGCACACACTGCTGACTCACCCTGAGCTGCTGCCGACCAGCACCCCCAGATCCCTTTCTGCAGGGCTGCTCTACACACACTCCTCTCCCAGCTTATGTGTGTGCCCAGCTTTACTGCATCCCAGGGGCAGAATCTGTGTTTGTTCTTGTTAAATTTCTTACCACTGATTATCCCTCAATGCTGCAATGTATTCCTCTGTAAGGCTCTTATGCCTTGAGAGAGTCAGAAGCACCTCTCAGTTTGGTACCATCAGCACACCTCCTAATGGTGCATTTAACTCCTGTGTCCAGATCATTGATAAGCTTGTTGACCAGAACTGGTCCTACAATGAATTCCTGAGGAACACCACTGATGATTGCTCACCAGGCAGATGTAGCTCCACACACTAAAATCCCTGAAGTTCTGATGTTCAGCCAGTTCTTCATCCAGTACACTGTGAAACTGATCATCTCACAGCTAGACAACTTGTCCAGAAGATGCTGAGAGGGACAGTATCTAAGGCTTTACAATGATCTGGAAAAACTATATCCACTAATTATGATGAAACACAATCAAATCATCTAGAAGCTCAGGAATGTGCAACAGAATTGTACTGACTTTTCAAAGTTTTCTGAATTAGCAAAACAAAGAAATCCTCATGAATTTATTACTCATCATGTTTTATTAGAGTTTATTTCTGATGTGCTGCGTGGAGGGTCTGGCAGTATTTTTACCCAGATGCCTAGCTTTCATGTGGTTTTTTCTCCAAGAGCTATTACTATCTGACTGTCCTTTCTTGATTGTCATCTGTATTACTGACCTTTCTTGATTGTCATCTGTGTTACTATTACTAAACAGATGCTCTCAGAGCAGCAGAGCAACACTCAGAACAAGATTTTTTTCGTTGATGTTGGTGCTGAGAGGGGACATTGTCTGTACTGTATCATTCAAAAATGGACAGGAGTTGATTTGATCTCAAATATAAACTAAGACACTGTGATAACTGCCAAGAAAAACACATTTCTGTAGGAAATAAGTCTTCACCCATGACATATAGAAATGCCTTTTTTAGCACTAAATTTCCTTCATTGGCATTGTTCTCCATACATTCCTTTAATTTCTGACCAAGCTGTCAGAAACCTGCAGATTTCTTTCATATTTTCCTTTCGGATAAAATTCCTGTTCTCCTACATACTCCTCAAAATAAATTCCCTGAGTAAAAGTAGGAGGTGATTAAGATACTGATGAAAGAACAGCTTCAAAATATAAATAGGAGCTTTTGTTATGCTACTCTGACCAACACACTAGAAATTTCTGGCAATATAAATTTCAATAACATACCATAGCATGTGGTATATTCCATTATATTTAAAAGAGACATCATTCTCCACATGAAGCAGTCATATGAAAATTTGTTTCAGAAAAGAAATTCAAAGCAGTTTTCAATGCTTTTGGGATCTGCTCCAGAGTCCCATTGCAAGGATTATGCTAAATAAACCAAAGAAGACTCTGAGAAAGAGAATCCAAGATTTAGAATAGTGTTGATACAGAAGGTAATAGCAGCCCTGTATCACTGATTAAAGAAATTATGCATGCAGTTGAAACAAGGCATTCCTTAACTTTATTCTGTTGCTGATATGTTTTCTACCTTTGCTAGGGCTTGTCTAACAAAAGTTGGTGAATGTTTGAAAGATTGTGCTTTTATTAGGTTCTCCACAGCTTACTCTTTTTAACTTAGGTTCTTCTGATACCTGGATCCTCTCCTATGAGATATGCCACATGCCTGGAGAGGAAAAGCTACATAACAGCTCAGGCCCAGCACTTTCTAGTGGAGCCTGTGTGGCACAGCTCCTGGTAGACCTTTCATGGCTGCAGGGCAGTGTGCTGCAGTTCTCTGTTGCCCCAGGTAGCCAGGCTGCCCTATTGACATATACTGCATTTGCATTATCCACAGTACAGGAAAGACAATGTGACCCTGCAAGTACCAGGATGACTCTGGTCAAGGCCACCAATATTTCTATCTAAATGCAGCTTGCAAGAAATTAGATTGTGTTTGTGTGGGGTACAAGGAACCTTGTCAATCAAAAAAGGCAAGGTTCTGAAGTGAGATCAGAATGTCTGATGGATGATGGCTCAGTAGCTTCAGAAGTACAGGACATTGAACTGGAAATACAGAAAATGGAGAAAGAGAAACATACACTATATTGGAGTACTTGTTTAGAGCAAGGCAAAAGACTGTGGGTAAAGGCTGTGGGGTCTGAGAGCAAAGCCTTAGTTTGGGAAGGTGTTGCATATGTATCTAGGGCTGATAGGTAGTGTTTGCTTTTTTTCACAAGTGCCTGTGCAAGTTACGTGGCTTAACATCGAGGCTTGCTTGTCAGCAAGGAGGTAGCTTTTGAAAGGATTTTTCTTCCGTGAGGTTTTGTCTAACCTTCTTCCTATTGTTGTAACACAAATTCAGAGGAGAGATGATGAGCCCTGCAGCATGAAGCCCTGTAAAATCACAGCTATTTTATAAGAAAGTTGTTTATGAAATGCAAAAATAGAACAGGGACACTACACACAGAAAGTAATGCTGTATCCTTTAATCTCAATGGATATGCCTTCATGCTCAAGCTACATTTTCAGTAGAAAGAGCAATTTGTACCATGTAGAGCAGAAGCACTTGTGATGAAAGCAAATTATTTGTATGGCTTTCATCTCTCTATAACATTAGACTTTTCTTGAACTTACATAATCTTACTCTTCTGAATTACATTCTGTCCAGCAGGGTTTTTCCATAGCAGATCTCCCATGAAAACATTTTTATTGATGTGTACAAAGAATTTAGTTTTTATGATAATATCTCTTGAAGGCAAAGCTCACACAGTGCTGGGTTGTGGGTTTTTTTTTTTTTTTCTCCCTTTTGCCCGTGTTTTTTAATAATTAATAAAATGCAGGGGAATGTATGAGATTGGTAGGTCTCACTTCCTTAAAGTGAACATCTTAGTCCTTGCATAGGTCTAGTAAATAATGATTTACGATATGAGTGGTAGGTTGTGGTTGCAATTATATGTAGAACAAAACTCCTTGTAGAATATTATGGAGAAACTTCCAGATGAAAGAGGAATCTGTAACTCCATAAATAATTTTTTTAAGCAATGAAGCCAAAATACCTAGCCAAGAGATGAGCAAATGTGTGTCAGTGCCAGTTGGTCACTCTAGACCTGGAAAAGTTAGGACTGGGCCAGAATACAAAGTTAAATGTTGATAAGGCACAGCCATAGTTACTGTTGCCATGGTTAAGTCTCATGGCAAAGGTTAGCAAGGCTTTCTCACCTCAAGGCTGTGTCAGGATGGTCAGAGAACTGCTACAACTCTGGGATGCTGTCAACCAGAAGCCTCTGCCACTTTGGTCTATATCACCCATCTTGTGAAATGACACAATTCCATAAGGCCTGCTGCTAGTGTTGATATCATTAAGGCAAAAAACCTACCATCATCAGAAGTTCCAAACTTCCACGTGATGGTTGACAATGTGATTCACCTTCTGTCATTATTTTTTGTGCATCTTCTGTGCATTACAAAACTAAGTGTTTCCAACAGCAGTTGACAGTTACCCATGCCAGTGTACAACAGCCTCTAAAGTAAGAACAGGGTTAAAAAACAAGAGCAGACCGCATCTAGTCTTCCAGGATGAAAAGACACAGATCAGGCTTTAGTCACCAAGGTAATTACTTAACCCCTGCTTTGTGGGCTGAGTGGATGGGGACAGAGTCTAGTGTGCTAGCAGAGATCCATGTGAGGACCTCCACCTAGCCAAGAACTTTTAACTGGCTTGAGAAGTATATTGCAAAAACTGTTTTGTCTGCCAGTGTTTCCAGCATGACACATTGGAAGCTGGATATCCAGGCTGATTTGTAGACAGTCTGCTCAGATCTCTGCATTGCCCTTTCCATAGCTTCCCTTGGAGAGGTGGAAGCAGGTTCACTGTGGTAGTCCCCCACTCCCTGATGTGTGCATAAACTACTTTTTTTTTTTTTTTTTTTTTTTTTTTTTTTTTTTTTTTTTTTTTTTTTTTTTTTTTTTTTTGGGGTTTTTTTTTTTTTTTTTTTTTTTTTGTTTTNGAATGTATTCTAGCTTTCTGTCTTTCTGGCCTTCCAGAAAAAAAGACTGGAGGGTCTAAGCTGTTGCAAAGTTTTTTAATCTGTTTGTGTTTTTAGGAGAGTATTCTTACCTGCTAGTTCTTTTGTTGGTGGCTTCTTTCTGGAGTCAACAGTCTCTGTCAATATTATGTGAATATACTTCTCTTCCCACATGTTTCCAGGGTCTGACTTCAAAATGCTACCTTGTTACAGGCAGATGCAAAGACACATTAATCAATCAGGTCAGTTTTTAAAGCCAGTGTTCCTAGAGTTATGTGGGACTGCTTCCCGGCTACTCTGGAGACTGGGCACTACATAACAGAATTAATTTGTCTAGTAAATACCATTACTTTTTATTTAATGGTATACTTCAATGAAAGTGTTCATTAGCAAGCCAGATGTAAATGCTTTTTTGGGTGCAAGTGAAAAGCTGAGAATTTTATGAGGAGAATTCAGATGTATAGGATGATTGAGTTTCCCTATTTAGATCATGGAATAATAGAATATCAGGTTTGGAGGGGACCTCAAGATCCAACTTTTGGCAAATGCACAGTCTAGACAAGATAGCCCAGCAACTTGCCCAGTTGAGAACTGTTAATCCCTGGGGGGATTATGTCAATGGCTGACTGTTCTCATGGTAAAAATTTTTCCACTTGTGTCATGTGTTAAAATCTCTCCTGGAGTAGCTTGTACATTTTACTTGCCTGTTCTGTGTGACCCCTTGTAAAAAGGAAGTCTCCATTTTCTTTGTAGCCAATGCTTGAAATACTGAAACAGTCCCTAATTCTGATGCATCTCTGGGAATAGATAGAACTGCAGTATCCCTTTCATGATTACTTATAAAGCATGTCAGGAAACAAGGGATCTTCTTCTCTTTCAATATTAGCATGTGAGATTGAGTAGGCAACATTGCAAGGCAAATTTGGTTTGTGTAATCACATCACACTTACTTAAAATTTTCCAGTCTCTCTCTCTCTTTTTTTTTTTTT
>VWYO01005559.1:108633-127096 GCA_013400275.1 Rhadina sibilatrix | reverse complement strand
TTTTTTTTTTCCCTCAGCATCCTGGGTGTAAAATAAATTTACCCAGCATCTTGCATGACAAAACAGATACTCCATTATAAGATGGAGTACATTTCTCTACATTCTTATTGCAACAAACACTGTTCCCAGTATGGTAGTTACTATGGTCACCATCTTCTCTCTTAAAGGCAAGGAAAGTTAGTAAAAGAATACATTACTCAGTATCCTCTGTCTGATGACTCTGCAGGCTGCAGGATAATGTCCGAGGAAGCAAGACATGGGACAGTGATGAATGCAGCAAGAATTATTGGAAGAGAAGGATTGCAAAGATAGGAGTGCTGGTTCTGTCTTGTGCAATAACATGCTACATTTGTCAGCATTCATGCTGAACCAATGCTGTCTGCATAGTTGCTGACATACTTCTCATCTTGAGCTTGCATAGAGAGAAAACTTGCCTCTTGAACTACTGTAGGAGTAAGAAAAATATCTCTATCTGCATTAACTGTGTATCTTAAAATAAGCTGATCATCCCTTTGATGATGGTATAGGATATTATTTCCAGGAGGAAGAAAATACAGTGTCTTGCCTACTTTAAAATTGAAGGTCTGTGATAAGGGAATGCAAACAACTCTAAATGACCCCTAATGCACTATCACTTTTCTGAAAATACAATAGTATAGGAAATTCACCATCACTCTAATTGAAGGAGATTGTTTTTCCTCAGGGTAGCTGCATTATATGGACTTACAGATCAAAAATTACCCGTATTCTATAGTTAAAAATGCTGCCAGCTTCACTCTTCATGAAAAGTGAGTTTACCTGAACAGAAAAAAAAGTGTATTTTTTCTCAAATATTTCACTTTTTGCTATCAAATTGTGCTGAAAAATCTCAGTGAACAATACTTGAACCTATGTAAAATGTCCCTAGTAACAAATTTTAAGAAACAGTAGCTTGTGTTTTCCTGTATTTATGTATTTACATGCTACTCATCTTTTCAAAAAACCAGAAATAAATAATTATGCTAAATAGCTCACACACCATGCTATTCTGTTTCAAGTGTGACAATTAAAGGGCTAGAATTAAAGCATTACTTAATTTGATAGGAGTGTTGACTATCAATGTACAATACACAACATAAGAAACAGAAACAGCATTTGGCTGAGTAACTTCTTCCTTCTGAAATATTCATCTAGAAAAAAGGATTAAACAATAAGTCAGAAGAGTATATAAGTTGTTTAAATGTAAATTTACTCACCCTCAATCTCTTTTAGTTTTAGAAACAAGTTTCACACAATAATTGAATATTCACACTCCAAAGCAAGCACTTTTGAAGAGAGTTGGAGTAATGCATGTCAATGAACAATAATGGGATTCAAAGCATTTTCTCTGACATGAACTGATAATCCTGCCATCTTAACAGCAGAGTTACATAAAGAGACAGAGTTGCACAGCTGGTACCTTAGAATTTATAAGATCCAAACTGAATGGTGGGGAATCAGATAACTTCCATCTGCAGAGGAGAGGTCTGAAAATGAAGAAGAGAGTAAAACTGCCTGGTGTCTTTTTCAAAGAGATGCCTTAAGACTGATGGTTGCACAGACCTCTTTGGACCCCAAAAGAGAATGAGCTGAGGATTGATGCTTCACATTATTTTCTCAAAGGGCTTCTTCCGTTCAAGCAGCAAGAACTGTTTATTGTGAGCAGAGAGAAGGAGGCAGAGTAAGTAGAAAATACAGCAGGTCTGGATAGAAAGAATTTTCTGAATTCAAAGAATATAAAATAAGTCAGCGTGTTTATAAGAGTTTTCCAGTTTTACATTAGGCTTATTAATGAAATGCTGCATATACCAAATGTAGCAATTACAAGGCAATAATCCACTACTTAGTAGGGATCAATCTGCCTTTGTCCTTACATTTCCTTTCTATTCACTTGCTCTGGCTTCCACTCAGGGAAGAGTGTTAAGACTTATTTTATGTACACATTTTCTTCAAATTAAATATTTATAGAATGAAATTCATAGAAATACAGTATTTGAAGATTTAGCTACTCTTTAGGAAGAGTCCAAGTAAGCACATGATAGCAACTGATAATAACTGTCTAGATGATTACTTTATTCTACTAAATAGTCATTTTCTTCTGACAGTACATGGAATATTGTATCAATTTATTTTCAGTATGTAAAAGTGTGACTGAAATAACCTGAATTGAAGCCTGTTTAATTTTGAACTAGTTCTGTCACTTTTAGACCCTTGACTGAGATTTCAGAAATAAATACTCAGAATGAAATTATAAATCAGTCACACAATAGTTGCCTCTTCATAATAGTCCAATGACTGTTTTTCTGACCTTTGTATCAACAATACTGTAGGAAGTGTTCTGGACTTACATTCACTTTTCATGTATTTTTTGCACTTTAAGAGCAGCTGAACAGTGTTAGCATTATCTTCTTATAATCCTGCACGTCAAGTCAGAGAAGAAAATACTAACTCTGAATCTCCAAGATAAATCCTCACTGAAGAACATCTCGGACTTGTCCTGGACAGTTTGTCTGTGTACTATGCTATTCAGGTATAATTTTATCTGCATGTTACATCTACAGTGGGATCCATAGCTGCCTTGCATAGCAGAGATCAGTTGGTAAAAGACCTGAAGCTTTCTGGCACCTGGTCAGATAGTCTGTAAACTACTGTTAGATTTGGACTTAGGGAAGATTTTCTCTCTTGACACTGGCAGGACCTATGGGGAAGAGGAGCATTAGCTACACTGCTGTGCTTTCCTTCTTGGGCATGTTTGGGATAGCAAATGCCTGCTTATCACACAGCTGACTGGAGGGCAGGGCAGCAGCCTTGCTATTTGAGATATACACTCTCATCCTTTCCCTCCTGAGATCCTCAGGAGTGCCTTTTGAGAGGAAACACACATACCAGACTTTTCACAGGAGAATTCACTGACCTAGCAGTGCTGCTCTTATGGCCAGCATTAACTATAGATGATCAAATGCATAATAATTTGCAAAATGCAAGTCTTGTTCCACCTTACTTTGTGTCCTGAGCTACTAAACAAGAACCCATGCAGAGTTCTTTTAGAAACAGGGAACAGTTTTTCATAAAGGGCATGCCTCAATTTGTCGAAAGATCTTAGAAAACGGTAAGTGAGCAGTGTATTTTTGCCTGCCTGCATAAAAGAGGTGCATTTGGTACTATGTTTTATGTTCTTTCAAACCCATACAGGCACATTGGGGTGGGTTTTTTTTCTTATCAAAAGAAGCACAAATTCAACAGCAGGCTTTAAGCTGTGGGCTTTAAGCCAAAACAATTTTTGAAACATACTGTGAATTGTAAAAAAAAAAAAAAAAAAAGATAATGCCTGTTCCTCCTGCAAACCTAAGTTTGAATCTCTCCTAGGCTACCAGCAAACACAAACATGTGGTTCTGATCCTGTTTTTCCTCTTTTGCATACATCACAGAGCTGTTGCAAGCCAGCATGACTTGGAACTTATATTAAAGGCACCAAATGCTAGGTAAGAAGGGCAGGATGCAGCTGTAGTGAAATGCCCTGGGGATGGGAAGTAAATAGTCAAGGAGTATGAAGGTACAGAGGGAATGATGTAGAAAGTAAGTGCATGTTTTATGCCTTCCATCGTAAACATTTAGTCCTCTTTACCAGTTAATGACCAGTTCCACAGAGTTTGTAATTTTTAATCATTTAGTCAGCATATAAACCTGAACATTCTGTGCTAGCAGCAAATACTGCAAACTGTTTTGAATTAGAAAAATTATAGCAAATTTCCTTTCAATTTCTGCCTCATAGTGTTTAACTCCTGCAGACGTGAAGTCATATGACCTTTCTGCATCTAGACACTAAAACAGACTTGTGAACAATTTGCCTGAGAGTGCCAGTGTTTTACTTTGATTCCTTATATCCTGGAAAACTGTAGGATTAGGATTTGTCTGTCCATCCAAAAGCTACATCTGCATCAAAGCACACATACACTGCTTCATAAGTGACTGTAGCATACCAAAAAAAAAAAAAAAACCTGCTAGATTCTACCTTCTACAGTTTATCTTGGTTTTGGTTTCATGTTTTGTAAAGATTTAAACTTAGGAATATACATGTAACTATGTGGCCCAATATTCAGATCTCTTCAGACTCCCATTCCCAACTATTAGAGTTATGGGCCTGAAATGCATTGGAATGGGAATCTGGAGCCCATAAGAGTAGAACAGTTCTAAAGAGAAGTAAATGTTATTTTGTAAGGGGTAAATGATATTTGATGGAGAGTTTAGAGGGAAGTAAGAATAAGCAAAATTTAGCCATTTCCTACCACCAAAACTTTCTCAGAGTCTTACACTTGCCAGTAACAGAGAATGAGCTCATTGATATGGCTCCTCTTCTAATTTCTTAGCCACTTCAGTGGACTAAAGGCTGCTAGAAATGAGTTTCATTCTTTTATAACATTAAGTTTCCTTGCAGGTAATCTCCACAAAGATGGTAGATAGTGGTGAAGGAGTAAAAGAGATCCTTAGATTCAGAAAGCAAAATGTCTTAATAAGACAGCATGGGCAAGTTTCAAGGCCAGGTTGTGCCTTTCCCATTGCTATAATTTTCTCTCTCTCTCTCTCTTTTTTTTTTTTTTTTTTTTTTTTTTTTTTTTTTTTTTTTTTTTTTTTTTATTAAATCGTGGCGTTTTCTCTTTTTTTTTTTTTTTTTTTCTTTTGTTTTTTTTTTTTTTTTTTTTTTTTTTTTTTTTTTTTTTTTTTTTTTAATGCATAACAGCTGCAGGATTCCACTTTTTTTTCCAATTGGTAATGGTGAAGACAGAATATGATAAATATTTTCTTTTACAAGCTGTTGTCCTGGACCATGTAAACAACTCTAATACCGGAATGCTAGGATTGCCTCAAAAGCAACAAATGGGAGCAGGATTAGAGTTTCTGAAGCAACCCCCCTCTTTATATTGCACAATCTCATCAAGCCATATCTGGGGTATACTTTCTTTGAAGTCAAACCAACTCATGATAATCCCATGGCAGGATGGATCAAGTGCACCAAGCCAGCACTGACAAACCCTTGCTAGCCTGGATGCCAGTTCCATGTGCAAATGTATTAGTTGCAGGTTTCTCCTTTCTCTGCTGTTAGGTCTTCAGACTGCATTGCCACTTTACTGCATTTAGCCTGGAAAAACACAGAAATAACTCATGCTTGAAATACAGTAGCATCTAGCAGTACTAAAACCCCTGGAAGTGTTAAAGGCCAGGTTGGATGCAGCTTTGAACAACCTGGTATAGTGGGAGGTGTCCCTGCCCATGGCAGGAGTTGAAAATAGATGATCTTTAAGGTTTCTTTCAGCCCAAACCATTCATGGTTCTACTATATGGAGAGACATGGAGCTGCTGGAGAGAATCCAGTGGAAGAGATAACAAAGATAGTTATGGGACTGGAGCATCTTTATTCCAAGGAAAGGCTGAGGTAGCTGCGCCTGTTCTGCCTCAAGAAGAGATGACAGAGGGGACCTCATCAATGTCTTTCAGTATCTGAAGCAGGGGGTTCAAGGGCATGGATCCAGGCTCTGCTTGGTCGTGCCAAGCAGTAGCACAAGAGGCAAAAAATTGATGCACAGGAAGTTCCAGCTGGACACAAGGAGGAACTTCTTCACTGTGCAGGTGAACAAGCACCAGAACAGATTGTCCAGAGAGGTTGTGGAATCTCCCTCACTGGAGATATTCAATAACAGGCCGGACGCAATCCTGTGCCATGTGCTCTGGAATGAACCTGCTTGAGCAGGGAGGTTGGACCAGATGGCCTATTGTGGTCCACCCCACTATTGCTCATTCTGGGGCACACAGAGGGTTAACAAACCTCTAAATTAAGTTGACAGATTCCACTGTCACTACACCCTGGACAGCTGATTGTTTTCTGGTTCTCAGTCTTTTCTATTACACACATTTAAATAGGTCTTGCCCTTCCCTGTAACAGAGGTGGAGGCCCTTTCTGATCACTGATAATTTGCCCAGCAGGAAGCAAAACTTTTTTGGCACACAGTATCTGTATTTACACTGTCAGACAATTTAATTATTGACCATGACAGCATTTCTTTCAAGGCTTTACCTTTCTTAGATGGATTTACCTTCTCCAGCATTATGATCTTTTGCTGTGTATTAAGAGATGTTCTACTAATCTGGGACGTAGGATTTCTTGAGTTTGGATAGTGAGAAGCTAATGAATAACCCATTGTTTTTTATGACTTCGGCTTCCTTTTCACATCCTCAGAAAAAAATGTATGTTTCAAAACATTTCCATGGAAGAGTGTTCCATTGCCCTTTACCACTTTTCTGTTTCCTGTATCACACAGATTTTTCTTGAGCTCTTTTCAGCGCAGAAGGGTACAGTGCCATCCCCTGTGATTCTGTTAAGTTCAGATCTATCACAAGACAGCAGAGTGTAGAAATTTTGCTGTAAATAGAAAGATATTGAGTTCACTGCTAGTGAATAACTTTGCAACTTAATAAGTTGTAAAGTATTTTTCCCAAAACAACTACTAACATTAGCTTTCACAGGAGGAAAGAGCAGGGTGACTCACCACTAAAAGGCAAGTACTAATCAAAGGCAACGTTAGCAGCTTCCTCAGTGAGCAGTGTTCTCTCCTGTTGGGAGACAATTACACAATCTAACATAACCTACCTCACTTGGAACTGAACTCCATCTCACAATCTGAAATGCACAGAAAGTAGAAGAAAATGCAATGTAGAAATTTTAGTTTAGCTGAAAGGAGAACAAAGCAGACTGAAGGGAGAGGAAGTCATGTGTTGGACTAAAGGATCTAAACTGTCTAACTGAGATACCTGTGATGGTGGCCTCCCATAACTTTTAAGTACCCAGAATCAAATGATGAAAGATTTAAGCCTAACTACAAGGAGAGGTGCTGTCTTCCTAAAGCTCTGCTCTTGGGAGGAAAGGGTTAAAAGGGGAAGAATGTTGATGAGGATGGTGGATTCACTCAACTGACCTTACAGCTGGGAATGCCAAGGCCTGGAGAATGTAAGTGTGGGAAACCATATATTAAACCTACTGCTGTTTATCCTCTATCTGTTCGGAGAAGTAGAATTTCTGTGAAGAGATAACACAGGTGTTTACAGAGACTTGTAGGCCCTATCCCAGACATGTGTGAGCTCCCCATTGGAAGTGAGATCAAAGCAGAGACCATAAAAAGCACAGGGAGATCACAGCATGGTGCTAAACTACTCATGCTCAGCCCCTGGATAAATGGGCACAGCAGCAGCCCTGCTGCCCACTAGGAATTGGACTGAGCCTGAGAGTGCCTGTGCCCTCATTCTGTGTCTGCCACCCAGCCTTGTTTCAGAATCCTCCAGTTAGTGAGGTAATTGAGTAAATATGTTCTTTGCATTTCAGCTGTGGGTTTTTGTAGTTACCCTCAGTCATCTGTGTGATGATTCTGTTGATTCACACAGCTGTGAATAGGTGTCAGGGGTCTACAAACTTTCTCTAACAGACAGGCCTCATGAGCTCCCAGGTCTGAAAACAGGCAACAAACAAGGACAAGAAAAACCCTTCCAGATTCATCCTTTCCATTCCTTCTCCCTACCTAATGAATGAAAGCAAGACACCTGTTTTGATGAGGCAAAGCTTTTCAGCTCTTTTCATAATGGAGTATTGAGTATTTCTGGTTTTGCACACATTAGCTGCACTATCCACTAACAGCCACGCACAAGGATCAAGAATAGGAAAAAACTGGAAATGGATGTTACTGTCCTCCTTTCCTTACAAAAGGTCCACTGGGGCCTTTTAAGATCAGTAGAGGTGTGTCTTTGCTGAGGATCTCAATGGCTAAAGTAGTCGAGAGATAAATCCTGGCAACTATGGGTGTGACTAATGTTACCTTGTTCTTTTATCTGGAAACTGTATGGGAAGGCCTCCTCTCTCTTATGGTCTGCAAACTGGGAACATATTGTAGAAACAGCGGAAGTAATCTCTTAGTTGAGATTATGGTGTTCACCATTGATATTTTCTCTTCTGTTGGAGGTGCCAACTTCATTGTTATATGAATGATTATGATGAAAATCTGATGGTCCAATGTTTTGACTAATCTGCAAATGTTTAACAGAGGTTACTCTTTGTGTCCTTTACAACTGTATCTGAGGCAAGAGATTCCCCAAAGATCTTTTGCTCTCAAAACACATATAACCACTAAGGAAATCTGCTTCATTTGTTGGATTTGTTTTTGTTACCAACTTCCTGGATACTATCTACTTTATTCAAGAGACAACACTTTTTTCCATCATCCCATCACCATTACAAGTACTTGTTTGTCTCATTTCCATTTATCTGTCAGTGGCATTGCTCCTGTGTTTTCCGTTAGAGTCAAAGACACAGGTGCCATCACTGTTCCCTCATTTTGTGATCAAGGACAGCAGCTTCATATAAGGCAAATAGGTTTTCACTAGATGTAAACAGATTACCATCCCAGAGTGACTGATAAATGTCAGGAAGAAACAAGGTCAGGTGTCTGGTACTGCCAAGTACTGCAAGGTCACACTAATGAGCCCTGTTAACAGAGGAAATCAGAGGCCAGGAATTCATTATTATTATCTTCAAGAAATAATGACTGCGAAGTAGAATTAAAATAGGAAAGGTTTCAATATCCTTTTTACTAGGATTTTCACAGAAAATTCAGACAGATGCTGACAGTGTACTTTCTAATTTCTAGAATCACTGAAAAGAGGAAGAGGATCACAGGCCAAGGCTCACAGTTCCCTGGTCCCAGATTTGATAGACCAAGGGCAGTTCATAACTGATGATCTAAGGCCAGAGGAAGGAAGCATAGGGCTGTACTAGGCTGCAGCTCTGGCCCTGGTCTGTGGGATCAGGCAGTGCACTGAGTCTCACCTGCCTGAGACAGAGCCCATGTGCTGGAAAGTGTTCAAGGCAGAAAGAGCCTCTAGCAACCAAAAGCAGGAACCAAAATACAGGAAACCAAGCCAGATGAACAGATAAAAGGAGAGTAAACTAGGTGAAATGGGTATAAGAACAAATGTATGATATAAATAAATTAATAAATTTCAAAATAAAGGAGGGCTACACAGTGTTAGGCTCCTCTAGATAGTCCACCAGTAGTTGCAACAGAAGAAATCCTAGGAGAGTCAGCAAAGGCACATTTTCCTCTCTGGAAAGGCTTCTATCATCTCTATCATTTCCTCAGGATTCCTCTACCTTGTTGAGAAATAATGTAGATAGTTCAGACTGTGGCTGAGGAAGGAACAATGGCTTACCTGCCAGAGCTTTCTACAATATTTAATAAACATAACTGATGCAGCACATATAATAGACACCTCCACATAGATAAATAGTGTGGGAAAAAAAAAATGTTTCTTTTACCAGTTTCACATTGGGGTGAGCGAGAAAGAGCTGTTAAAATATGTAGAGCTTTGACAATGCTCAACAGTAAAGTATGTTAGTATTTCCCTGGAAGCAGAACACTTGGTTCAGGCACAAACACAGCATCACTCACATCTTTGACCTCTCTGTTAACAACACAAATGAAAGTATGAGGTGTGGATGTGACTTGACCACTGTAAAATGCCAGGACTATTTTTTAACTACTGATAGCCCAAAACTCCTGAAGGTTACTACACGTGTGGAGCCATCTCTGCACAGGAGTGCATGGAGGTTCTTTCTTATAGCACTGACAAGAACTTACATTTCTTTCCATGTTCTTTAGTTATGATCTGAATTTTTTTTTTTCACAGAGAATGATATTATATGCCTGATCTTCATCTTTAACTGTTAATTTCTGATCCCCTGCGGTTTAGCTCTACTGTCTGTAATATCAAAATTAGTTTATTGTCAAAGGCCACATTTTGAATTAGGATCAAAACTGTTCATGTTCCCAGCAAAACCAATTTTCATCTGGAGGATGAAGAACCCTGAGGCCCTTTTGTGTCTACAGCACTCTTTGTCTGGCAAGGTTATGAGCTTTTAAGTTGGCACTAGCTTCATCTTTGCAGTACTATGTTGCCATATGCCAGAATCAGTAATTTAAATTTAAAACGTCTCTTCCATTTTATGAAAATTTATAAGGTATTTATCATAATATTCCCTCTGTTTTATCGCACAAAGTCAGTATGTTTTTGTTGCCCTATACATAAGATGTTCTTCGTTTTCAGCCAATATCATCTAAGTGCAGTGGCTTTAAGAAGTGGTGTCCTGGTTCCTGTCCATATCAGTGACAGCAGGTGTGGCCAAGACATCATGGTGTTAAACACCATCTTACATCATTGCCAGGGCAGAGGGAAAGGCACTCTTGCTCTTCTGAGAAATGGTGGCCCTTTCCAGTCAGGAGAGCAAGCATGGCTGTGGTTCGGGCAAAGGTCCTTCCACCATTGTTGTTCATGTTCCTGGGCTTGGTGAGCATTTTCCATGTATATCACCCTCTCTTTGTACACTTTCGTTATTAATATTGTTGCTGCAACTGTTCATTTGCTTACCTCGTTGCTGTTTCCCATATATTGTTCCTATCTCAACCTGTGATTTTCACATTTTTGTGTCTCCAACTCTTGACTCCATCCCCAGAGAGAGACAGGGAAAGGGAAGTGTGATGAGCAAATGAGCAGTGTACAATTTGGGAGAATCTTGGTGGGGGACATGGAACTGAGAAGTGCTACTCCTAAATCGTGATAACTGGTTATTTTACACTTTGAAAAAATGCATGAATACCAATGACAGCAGAGAAAATGAAATAAACAGATATTTATAGTTACCCTGTCTTGTCCTTCTTGGTCTCCTCTCTGTGCAATAGTTGACACTGTGGTAGATTATCATTTCATAGAGAAACTGCTTATGAAAGCATTTTCTCTTCCACAGAAGTTTCAGGGCCAAATGGAAACAGTAGCTTGACGAAAAGTTGTAAGACCAAGGACTTATGTGACAGATATTCTTCTACACAAAACAGCATTGTCTTTCTGTGTTGCTATGTAGGAGCAAATTCCTGCACCACCTTCTGTGTGTTTACCTGCCAAAGCAGAGGATAGCAAAAGCCTCACTACATCAATTTCATCCCTTTGCTTGCTTGGTAGGCCTAATTTAAAGCAAAGTCTCTCTTCACTAATCCTATTGCATTTGTGAGAGGGGAAGTGGAGATTGGTGAGGAGTGAGTAGACCTGAGGCTCCTTTCTCTAACCTGAGAACAGCATAGGCAAAGCAAATTGCTTACTCTCAGGTGCTACAGTAATTTTCCTTCTCTGGAGTTGTGTTCTCCTGAACAGTGTGCACAGCGTGACCTGGTGAGCACAAAGAAGAAGGCTAGTCATATGGCTTTAGAGGCATTACTTTTCAGGCACAATAACTCCTTAAATTCCTTCTTAGGAAAGCACATTTGGAAAGTATTGTTTTAAGTGTTAGTTATTTTCTGTGCCATTGCAAAATCAAGTTTTTCATTATTAAAGCTCAGTGTGTGCTAATGTCTGTACAGGCACCAAGTACAGAGTGGCTCCTGCCACAGTGAACTCCCCCATGACTCACACTGAAGCTGGTAGGACCACTTTGCAGTTCTTCTTTTCACTGTGAACAGTAGAAGGGCAGGACTCATACTGACAGTGGTTTTTATATAAACAAGTCTCAGAAAAAAAGATCATCATTCACATGGATGTTGCTATGATACCAGAATCACATAGTGTCATTCAGGAGAGTGCAATCCCTGAATGTACACTAGGGTTTCCTGCAACCCACTGGCAGACACAATTCCAGCTCTCACGCCGCATTAATTTATTAAAACCTACCAATCTAACAATACGTTAATTTGCTGGACCCTAAACAACAATCAATGCTGAAGTAGTGTGGCTGTACTGTATAATGTGGATTATGTTGTTGTTTTGGAGTTAAATACAAGAATGACCATCCTATTTCTCTTCTTTCTACCAGGTTAAAGCTGTGATGACACCCCACTCATTCCACCTTTTTCCCCCCCTCTTACACTGGTGCTGCACCACTATAATGGAATTTAGATTTCAGATTGTCTTTTGGTCCCAGAAGAATGACACCTATATAAGGCAGACTAAAAGTAACTTAATAGTCTGACAAAATTATGGCGCTTGCTAATCCCTTGCATCTACTTCCAGTCCCAATAGCTCAAAAAACAGCATTTAGGGGAAATTCTTATGGAGTTTAATAGGGAATGACAAGCTTTCTATGGAATGGTTAGAACTACCCAGGGAGCACTTTAACAGGGATGTAATTCTCCATTCATAGCTATTAGCTGCACTAAATTTCTATGGAATCTTTCTGATTTCTTCTTTGTTCAATTCAAGAAGACTTTTCCATAGAAAAAAAACATGCACACTTACTGCAGCCTACACAGATACAAGGCAGAGCATATCTGTATTGTTTAATAGGAGGTAAAATTGGTACTGTTCTGCTACATATAAGGTGGGAGGTCTCTGCTGCATAAATTCCAAGCATTTGATATTCAACAAAAATCTGTTCATACTAAACACACTTTGTTTCAAAAAAATATTTTAGGTCAGGCTTAAGTAATAGCAACGTAGAAGTACTCCAAAGTATTCACAGAGGTCTCTCTAATGATTATCAGCCTTGGAAGAAGAAAAGTAATGGATTTATGCATGGCATATATTATTGCTAGGGTATAGTAATAGCACAGGTAAATTTAGGTGCTCATGGTTAGTACACAAAAAAGTTGAGTACAACTCTGAAAAAACAATGTGAAGTTCTGTACAAACATAAGAAAGCCATGCTCATTTTAAGCTCCATTAGCAACACAAAGGGATAGAAGAAGCTGCTACTCCACTTGACACTAGCAGTAGTGCCAAGGCTCACTCCTATCAGAGGGCCTGGGCTTCCTGCCAGAGGGCCTGCCAGCAGGAAAACTGGTAGTGATGTTGTGAGAACAAGAAGAGCACATAAATATTAAAAGCAGATACCAGGCCAAAGAGGCACATAAGGTTGTCCCTGTTCTTTATGCAGCAAGAGCTCTGAGACCGACTTTTATTTCTTCAGTGTCACGGACTTGTAATTCAGTACCTTTCCATCCAGATACAAGTGTTGCAGTTTCTGTGAGTAGTAATTCATTGGCAGAATCTTTGCTGGACAGAATCCTTTCATTGCAAATTCATAGTTTATAGGCAAGACACTTGAAGAGAGAGTGAAAACTGGTCTCAGAAAATTTCTCAGCAGCACTGGTCCTCGCAGATGTTTTTTTTCTGGACAAAGGCTGATGGAGCACAATATGCCTTAAGACTTCTATCTTTGCCAGAGATCTTCGTCTCATGACTCTTAACACATGCTAGAGTTTGCAGCCTTGTTTGCCAACAAAGATGAGGAAGTGTGTGCTCCAGAGCTGTATGAGTAAGGTCAATGCCAACCACAGATTTCTATACTCAACAACCACAGATCCCTGTATGCAACTCAGGTTCCCAACAGCTTTCTGAAATGGTCCAAAGGTGAACAATGCCTGCCAATCTAATCTGCTATAAATAGATACTAAATACAGTGAAAATGTGATAAATCAATATTTCTGCACCTCCCAGCCTGGTAGTTGTTTCTAAACGGAATTTTTAACAGAACAGCATCCTTGTCTCATTGGCATATTGGAGGGGAAAACCCCTTAGGGTCCTATATCTGTGTTCAGCTTTGTCTTCTGTCAAATTGAGTCTCTGGTTCTTATTTATTCTTCTCTGTTCATGTTTCAGTTTTGGGTCTGGTTTGTTTATGTTTTGTACGAACTAGTCATACAGAGAGAAACTGCTCTGTTTGAATCAATGTCTCTTGCCATCGGTGTGCTGCCTTTGTTCACTAAATTTGTATTTTAACTGTCAATACTATTCATGCTCTGAGAGGTTTTTGTTCATGGAGCTCAGGGTATCTCACAACAGCAGCAGATACTTTTTTGGGAATATCTATGTAACAAAAAAGATGTGGGAAAAGATCATTTTAATATCATACAAAAATTTGCAGATATTTCAAATTACCAATTGATATAATGGAAAAAAAATAGAATTACACCTGGTGTAGAGCTAAAATAGTATGAACATGAGTATGCAATTGAAATTAACATAATTTCTGAGCAAAAAAAATAGCAAATGTTATTTCCATAGTGCAGGCATTAGGAAAACAGGGTGAGATAAAACCTAAAGTCATGAAACGAAGACATGTCAAAGGGGAAATTGGGGCTAATTCTTATAGGCTAATCCAGTATAGGCTAATCCTTAGCTCATCTAGGTAGCAGATCACAGGGCTTATTTAAACTCTGAAGAGGAAAAGAAACCCAGAACTGGTCACTCTTCCTTGTATCAGCAGCTTGTCTCCAGCAGACAGAGTGGTGATCCTAGGGCTTTGGCAGGCGCTGCTGGCACAGAGCCATGCAATATTAATCTGGCATTCTGATAAAAGGCTTTACTTCTTCCTGAAGAGGCATGATTAGCACAGTTCCTTCATTTAATTTTACTGCAAAGCTTTAACCTTTGTCACACAGAAAATGTAGAAAATTGGCTCCCCAAACTCCTATTCACCATCCCAAGCTGCTGCAGTTCCTGAAATGGAATATTGCTGCCAGGATGTCTTGTAATCGTCATCAAAATCTACTTCAGTAGCTTTAACCGACAGTAATTATTTTCATTCATTTTTTTATCTGTATAGAATAGATAATGGTGCAGGCCAAATTCTACCTCAGTTACATTTTGTTAAATCTCAAAGAACACTTCAATAACTGTAAAAGGAATGTAAACCATAAGTGGTCTTGTACCCTCAACATCAGGAACATAAAAAGGAAATTTGCTGTCATTTCACACCAGTCAATAAATCTAATACTAACACAACCATACTTTATTTCTTTTAAGAGAAATGTCAATGGCCACAAACATTTGTTTTTCATATTTACAAATATTTCTGTACAAATGAATTTCTATACAAATGAATACAAATACAAATGAACAAAATACAAATGAACAAAAAGCAAAGAGAAAAGGTTTGTCAAAAATGAGATTGTGCTTTTGTGATAATTTTGTATTGAACACTATTAAAAAAAAAGGGAAAAAAAAAGAAGAAGAAAAAAATCTGTTCTTTGTTGCCATAGCAATAGATTCCCAGGGTGAAATTATATCATACTGCCTTTCTTCTAGGTTTCTGCTATGTGCTATCACCACCCACTCTCCTTCATTACAGTCAATAATCAGCAAAACCTCCCTACCCCCAGACGTTATTCATCTGTATGTTTTGGGGTGGAGGATGCAATAGTTATTGTTTTGACAGGTGTAGAGAAGCCAAGTGAATTCTCAGCATGCTGAGGAAGCACAGGATGTGCTGCCTGAAATGTTTCCAGTCCAGTCCCCTTTGACAACGCCTGTGAGCAGCCGTCCATCCGCAGTCTTGTATCTCTGCTATCACATGCACTAACTGCTGGTGTCAGCTCTACAGCACTGCACTGTGTCTCTTGGGAGGGATGGGAACGAGCATCTACACTAGCCTGGCATTGCCCAAATGATGTCAAATTTGAAGTAGAACCCCGATTTTCTTAGGTAAAGTGCTGTTGCATTAACTCAGTGTGTCATCTTTCCCTTGCACCACAGAAACTTCAAAATTAACACCTCCATCACAGACCAACAGGCCAAGGGGAGCTTGCAGAACACACTCCAAAGTCCGAATAGTGAAACACAATGTAATCTAATTTTAACAGGCTTGCACCTGGAAAAAAAAAAAAATCCTGCCTTCCATGTAATTATTCTGAAACAATGTACAATTTCAACTCTTAAGCTCTGTATCTAGCCCTGCATTTGAATGTATGGATATTTCTCCCAGGGTGGATTCACACATGACTTTTCTTTATCACTAAATCCCCCCAAGGCAAGTGGTTAAATTAAACAGTTAATTCATGTTAAATACTGGCTTTGTTTATCCTGGTTCCATTACTTTAGAGGACCAAACCAATTTATCATACTGATTAACAGCAGCTGAAGAACTAGCCCTGGATAACTTTCTGACATTTAATATTACAGAATAGTTTTCACTTCATTTGGAATAAAGGTTAGTGTTCTCTAGTGTTTCTTCATGTTCTCACTACTCACAAAAGGCAATGCAGCTGCAGATTTTCCAAGGCCTTGGCAGAGACATGAACTTCCTCCCTCCTCCTCTGGTCCCAATCCTTCCCCATTACCACTGCTTTTGCTCCAGAGTCAGAGGTCCTGATTCAGCTGAGTCACCAACCCATCCATCTCCCTCACACGGATTCAAGACAGTCTCTCCCCTTAAGCAATACTCACCAGGTCTTGAATAGTAATTTCTAGTATTTAATCTGAATTTCCTCGTAAGTTTTTGTTATTCTTTCATGCATCCTCACTAGATCTTTTTTCTCATTTGCCAAATTGTAAAATATCTTTGTTTGTTTAAATATTTGTGTGTGGTGTTTAAATAAATAAATAAATAAATAAATAAATAAGAGGAAGAGGGAAAAAAAAGAAAAAGATGCTTTGAAAGTGTTTTGCATAATATTATGCCTTAGGTCTTTGCAACAGCCTGATAGCTGAAGGTCATGTCTGCATGACAGAACTCTTTCTCCTTGACTGTCAGTTAAATTAGTTGCTAAATATGGTTTCAGGTACAAGACCCATCATTGTTAATGCATGTCTTTGTTAATCAAGAATAAGATGTTCTGAATGCTTACTTCCCTTTTAGTAATTCTTTGTGGATACAATGGTATCTATTTGAGCAATACTCATATAAATAATGTATAATTTTTGTAATGTGAATAGGAATGAATCATGATGCTACTTTTCTTATGAGACTACTAGAATGACATTCTGTATTTTAACCATGGACTCATGCTGCTCCCTATGTCTTGAAGTTGGGGTGAGATTCTGGATTTGAAAAGCAATCCCGTTATATAAGCACATGTTTGACTTTCACCCTTCATTCTACAGGCTGCACACTCAGATGCTCTCCCAGCAGAGTGATTACAAACTCTCCAGCCTGTACTTATGTAAGCAGTGTTTTACTCCACCAGATTAAGAGTTCATGTTGTTATGTCTAGCATCTAGATCTGCTTTGGTGAATCTCAGTTTCAGATTCCTGCAAGAAGTTTCCATGCTAATGGGGGGCTGTGACAATCACTAATAAAAAATAAAATATATATTTGGTTTTGCAATACAGCAGTACCCTCACTTGTCTGTTCTGTTTGTAGCTGAGAAGCCTCTAGGGTGTATGGAGAAGGAAAATCCATCAGGGACTCAGGATGTAAAATCCTACTGGCACAGTGGAGTACGTAGGTATATGGCTGCTGCTTTTCCTTTGAAAATTGTACTGAAAGGAGATAATCACTAAAACATACAACAGTAACCCATCCATCTTAGTACCTGAATTCATTAAATCACTTGTTCAGCTTTATTTGGGATACAATAATAAATAAATTTAAGGGATAAAATACTAAATTAATTGAAGGCGTGCTGGAAAGGATTAATTCAGCTGAGAAAAATTGTTTTGATCCTCCTTTTAATACACTCTGAACCACAACATGAGAAGTGCTCACTACTGGCCCTCAGCATTACATATATACCCTGTCTTAATTTGGAAATTATTATTTTGTCCCCGAGTCCTTCCTCCACCATTTTTACTCCCAGCTACACCAGCAAAGATGTGCTGTGAGGTAAACTTCAGACTCTCTGATCCTCAGCAGACTTTTGTAACCATCCACACCAAGGTGGGACATACTTAGGTTGTGTTACCTTGAACTAACAATCCAACTAGATAAAATAAAGTGGAGGGGGAGGGTCTGGGGAAACAAAATTCAGCAGGCAATGGCTGAGCATAACAACCAGTACTACTTATACCAGGCAAACTTAAAGATCAGACTCAGAAACTGGAATTTCATCAGGACAGTTTTTTTTTCTGTACCACAGCAAAATTCAACTGTCTTGATTAGAGTATTTGAAAAATAAACAGCATCTCTTAATCAGCTCTCCAAGATTCTGTGCAATTTACATAACAGAAGCTTCTTGTGGTTCTTTTCCTTTTTCTTGATGAGTCTGCCAGTTTGCAGAAGTTTAGTTGTGCTTCTGCCTAGCTCTGTGCTTGGCATACACACACAGAGAAGCACTCGGCACAATCAGAGTGTATTGTGGGCAGTACCTGGGCTAAGGAATCACACTCAAGGGAAACTGCACACAAACTTCCAATTTCTCTCTTCAGAAATTAAGCACAATTGTTTCATTGTCTGTTGTACTTGTAAGGAAGATAGGCAGATGGAATGTATGGGCACGAAACATGCCAAACATGATTACTCTATCTCCCCAACATCTAGATGACAATTCTATACAACTCCTGTTTGTTGTAGATTCATGCTTAGAGTTGTTTTGTTTTCAGAAATGCCAAAACACACAGAGCAAATGCTGCAAAATGGTCAAACAGACTGCTTTTTTGCTTCATCTTCTTCTTCTTTTTTTCTTTTTTTCTTTTTTTCTTTTCTTT
>VWYO01005559.1:71506-92502 GCA_013400275.1 Rhadina sibilatrix | reverse complement strand
GAGGTGCCCATGCTGGAGTGGGTGGATGCCTGGAGGATGCTGTGATCCTGTGGGACACCCCACAGGATGGAGAGAGGGGGCCCTTGCTTCCAGGCTGGAGCAGCCTGCCCTTGGAGGGCTGCACCCTGTGGAAGAGTGACCCACACCACAGCAGTTTTGGGAGGATTGTGTGCCCGTGGGAGGGACTCACATTGCAGCAGCTTTGGCAGGACTGCTGCTCATGAGAGTGGACCCAGGCTGGAGAAGTTCACGGAGAACAGTGTCCCATGGGAGGGACCCCACGGTCTCACAGGGGAAGGACTTCTCTCCTGGAGCAGTGAAAGAAAATCTCAGTGATGAACTGACCAAACCCCCATGCCCTGTCTGCCTGTGCTGTCGGTGGGAAGGAGGGAGGGGCTCGGGGGAAAAAAGGGTTTATTTTACTTCTCATTATCCTCCTCTGATTTTGTCAGTAATAAATTCATTTTGTACCTCTAAGCTGAGCCTGTTTTGCCCTTGGAGTGTTTTCTCATGGTTCTTATGTCAACTGATGACAACCTTGTTAATTTTTTTCTCTCCTTTGCCCAGCTGTAGCAGGGGATGGTGAGTGAGTGACTTTCCTGGGTGCCTGGTGTTCAACCAGTGTCAAACCATGTTTGACACCCCTTTGTCCACAGGAAAAAATAATATTAGCATGTGTCTTACTTGGGTCCTACAACTTTGAGGCCAAGAACTCAACATTGAATAACTCTGTCAACAAGGCTGGGAGTTTATTGTTGTATAAGAAAAAATTTTATGAAAGTCTTGAATGGTAACAAATTTTATCTTTTGATACTTTTCTTGCTGACTTGGACTCCTTTGTTGGGACATTTGGCTCCTGTTACCTTTAAGGAAAGTGATGCAGTAATCCTAGAGATCTATTTCAACTTCTCTCCTTCAGCTTTCTCTTTTTTTAGGGATTTTGTTTATTTGCTTTGGGTTTGTATGTATTTGTTTTTGTTTTGTTGTGGTTTTTATTCCTTGCAAACACAGACTTCAAACATTTTGGTATGGGAGTGTTGACTTTGTTGGTGTATTATCTGTCTGGCAATATTTTCTTATCTCCATGAGCAGGGCCATCTGCGTAGAATTGCCATTGATTCCCTGGGAAAGGAAAGCACGTCAGGGAATGGCTCAGTTCCTTATGTCTCATCTTTTCTCATGGCTTTTTATTTGAAAGGGCCTTCTGATACTCTTTACTTCACATTCTTGCCTGAAAGGAGGCTATCTCTTTTCCTGGTTTTGCTGCCAGTTCTAACATTAGCTGAAGAACAAACCATTCCAGATTCTATCTTGCAAAGCTGGTCTACTTCTCCTGCCTCTTTTGTTCCTCTAGAAAGAAGCCTTTACATTACTGTTCCTCCTAAGGGTGTGTGTTATCTCCTGGTCAGTGCTGCCCTGCCTGCCTGCAAGCCCGCCGGGGGTGGCACAGCCACTCTAGCACAGGGGTCAGAGAATGGGGTGGTCCTGTTCCTCACCCACTGAGCAGCATTCTCCTGCACTAGCACCGGCACCGTCGTGAGCGCAGCCTGGAAGCAGGAGGGGATTACAGATGGAGCTCCCTGAACTGGGTCAACACGGGCATGCCAGACAGGGATCAGTGCCAGCCGCCAGCACAGCATAGGAATGCAGGGCCCATAGGATGGGGAAACCTCTGTTTGTGACAGGTACTGGCTCAGCCCACTGAACCACGCTGAAAAGCCTGCACTGAGTGCACTCTGCATCAGTGCTGTGCAGGTCTGGACAGCTAAGACTGTTTGGAAGACCTGCTCTGAACTGGGAAGCAAAACCTGACTGTGATTAACTCTGGACAGTGAGGCTGGTGGCAGCACAGTCTGTTTTCCTGTGGCAGCAGCCAGAGGGTAGCCAGACAAGCCCTCCTTTGCACAGCAGTCAGAGGGGACAACTTGGAATATATAATTTTTTTTTTCTTAGATGTTCTACGTTCTGAGGTGCTCAAGCTTGTCTGCAAGAGACTAGCTGTGAATAAAAGCTGAAAATCTGGGGAAGCAGACAATTATTTGGCTGTAAATGGTGGCTCATAAAAGCGTAATGTATATGGAAGTTACTAAGGCACTTAGCATGAGAGCATTCTGTTTGTGAGACAAACTGCTTTGTTTGTAATGCCATATCATCTTAAAAAGCTGCCTTTAAGTCATGGAAAAGCCGTATTTTCATCACTGGCCTAAGTGATGTGTTTATAGGTCAGTGAGTTTCTTACATATTTAGCTAACATCAAGTTAATAATTGGAGGAGAAAATCCAGAATTTCTCTACACAAAGAATTACTCTGCCATCTTCTGTGGAGCATAAGGAGGTTTTTTCTCTTTATGCACTAATACTAAAAGATTAGTAAACACCTGTGGATTTTAGTGGTTCTTCATACCTGGTAGATGTAGAAAGTAACCAAACTTTAAATCCTTTCCACAGCTTTAATTTGTATAATTTCTAGGGGAAGCTGAGTCATAACCTGCATGGGGCTTTGCAGTCCATCCTCACTTCTGCTCTTAGTAATAAGATTTCATCCTTTTTCTAGGAAGTGCTTTAATGATCCATACTCTATGACTGTCTTAAATTATTTTTTCCAAGTATATTAAAAAAATATTCTCTTTTATTAGCATTGTCAAATGTATTTAACAGGTGCAGCTGTGCTGTAAAGGTGATGAATTTCTGTGGTTTTATTAGTGGCCTTTCAACATAGATACCTTCCAGAGTCAAAATCTCCATAGGAATGCTGCTTATAGGCACAGTGTTATTTCTCATTAAGGTGATAGTCATACACTACTAAACAGGAATTCCTGACAAGGTGAAGTGGGGAAAGGCTGTTCATTGTGATGGAAGAGTGGATCACACAAGTGAGGTCTGATCACTAGACTTTTCTTCCCCAAGCTGAAGGACAAACACCCACTCAGGTGTGCTTCAGAACCCATTGCTTAAAAGAGAAGCGTGTAGTTCAAAACACTAGTTATGAAATAGCAGCAACAACAGCCTTTAGCATCACCAAAATCAAATGCTTGTTCTGCCCATGTGTTTTAGTATTCACACCAGTCTCCTTGTTTAAGATTTTCTGAGCTAGTGATAACTGAGCTTTTATGATCAGTTCCAAATCAGACTTAGGTCACGTGTGTCTTAAGATTAGCTTGTGATTTAATGTTAATTGCTGAGTTGGTTTAAAAATTTCATGAAATGTCCAAAAGAAGGGGAAAATAAAGTATTAAATAACATTAAGACTCTACTTGAAGTATTTGCAAGGTATACTAAGTTCTGTATTTAAATGGCAATGCTTAGGCACTGATTCTTAAAGTAGCTGCATGTGTAAATCTTTTTAATACCATGAATGGCAGTTGCTTGAAAATCTGTGGCTTTTTTTGCATTATCTCCCTTTTTTCTTCTTCTTTTTTTTTTCAGTATTTTCCTGTGTGTAATAGATGTAGTTATTACTTCAACTTCTTACAAGTATGAGTACTCCACTTCTCATAGTATAAATGATTTCTGAAAAGGCTTTAGCAGATGTACATGTATGCAGACCAAATGGGTTTCTGCAATCTCCAGCCCAGGCATCATTAATAGGAAATGGCTGACATACAGCTGCCTTGGAAGTTTTACAGCTGTATGCATTCCTCCAACTTATACATTAAATGCCACAACATTTTGATGTGGACTTCACATCAGTATTTTAAACTCCTTTGTCTATGAGTAGACTTTGGTCAGAAGTATTTTCTCTAGTACTATCTAGCTCTTCACATTCTGTAGTTTGATAATTACTTAAGTATTTTGCTAAGGCATTTGAGGCATAGGAACATCTCACACTTTTATTTTGTGTTGTTTTTACCATCCCCAAGTTTTACCCAGAACCATGCATGTGTTTAGACTGAGTTCACTCTCATACTGATTGTGTTCATTTTATATTTGTCACATCACTGCATTCAGTGAATTATTATTGTTCCCACTGTAACTGCAAAGGAGCAGCTCCAAATTCATCTGGAACAGGTCAGTACTTTTTGCCTTTTAGCAATGCACATGTCAAAGATGAGTGACTCAGAAGTGTCCCTTGAGAGAAAACCACAGAATACCAAGATTCACTCAATCTAACACTACATTTCTTTTTGTGAAACTTGGAGAGACAGTGTGGGTGTGAAAGTGTGGTGTACTACTGCTTTTGTCTGTGTACTAGAAAGCTAAGAACTCTTGAGCTTTGCAGTGCTGCTTAATCTTATAATAAAAAGAAAAAAAATTAAAAAGAAATTGAACATACCACAGAGAAGACTGTCTAACTAACTCTCAGCTCCTCTCTGTCTGTATAATGCCTCTGCATTTATGTCACATTGAACTATATTAAATGAAACTTTAAAGTGAAATGTAATCCTATGATAAAATGAACTCTCAGTAAGGAACCAAGAAAAAAATGTTTATCTCCTGAGCAGAGATGTTTTACTGCACCTGAAGTATGGAAGTTACAGCCTTTAGATATTATGCTTTTGCTTACAAAGGAATAGCTAACAACTGCTTCACCCCACCTGCCCCCTATCAGACAGCATAAAAATAGTGTCTGACCATTACTCAGTCTATTGTATGAAGTTTGAATAACGTTGATAACTTGCATTTCTTGTCTTGTCTACTGGCACAGTGACAAGTATGCATGTTTGGTGTTACCCAGACTGTAAAAGTGAGTGCTGGATAGATAATATGAAACTGGAGACAGAGCTGAATTGTTTACATACATACAGGAAGGAGGGCAGGTTTTGTCTCTGCTTGTCTAGTGTTTGCCTCTCGCCCACCTGTTCAACAGTTCAAAGCACTAGAAAAAGCAGGAAAGAGAATTTAATCTTTGACTACTTTCAGAAGAGTTATTCAGTCAATTTCTTACAGCCATGTGTAAAGCTGTTGGTATGTCTCTGTTTTGTATCTGCAGTAATCAATGGGTTTCCAGGAGAACAGAATCATCAAACCTTCAGTAATGCTTTCAGCTTTTTCAGTGTGCCTTTTCTTCTGAACATCTGCTGCCAACATAGACCCAGAGTACTTTACTCATTCAAATTTGCATTCCAAAACACAAATGTGAATATAAGAGAAAGAATCTGACATCAGAATTCCTGCTTATGCAAAATAATTTTTTAAGGAATTACAGAACTCTGTAAAAGCATGTAATATTTCTTTGTTCTGGTTAAAAGTAACAAAAATCTACTTATTTGCCTGACAACTAAGCCACATCAATCCATTGACAAAAGTGTAATTTAGAATGAACAAGACAGTACTGGTGAGCACATTGATGTGAAGAAGTTCCTTTTTGTTTCTGTGTACAGCTTGTAACTTGGAACACTTTTTCTATTTGTACACAGATGCCAGCTTTTCAGTGCCAAGAATGTTCCTTTCATACACTACAAAGTTCTAGCAACAGCGCAACTCCTTTTTCTGGCAAGGGCTTTGTATGTGCTTGAGAGTTAAATCCTTCTACTTCTTTTCTGCTTCATCTCCCCCACATGCTTTCATTCCTTGACCTTCAGTTGCACTAAACTATTTTTCAAGAGCACAGTTTGACCTAATTGCTTAGCAGAGTATGATCATGGAGAAACCCATATTTTGTCTGATAACCCTGTGGTAATAACTTCTTTAAACTCATGCGCTCCTTTGAAAGAAGAAGAGGACATTGATTGCAGGGAGGGCTGTATGCTGATGCTGTCTTTGGAAGATTTAGCAGCTGCAAGATCTTTCTTTTTCTTTCATAGTCTGAAATACCATTGCCATGCACCTTTTCTTCTGGAAAAACACTATCCTTCATGCTGCACTTCAGAAAGACAAACCCTTAAATCTGTACCTGTATTTCTGCACATTGTTTTTTATAAGGCTTATGTGCAGGTAGAATGTGAATTTGAAATGCTCTCATGATTTGGAAGCAGGTAACTAGTAAGAGACCAGAAGTCAAAGTAGAACAAGAGATGTAATTGCAGCTATTAACCCCCATGTTCTGAGAAGGTTCAAAGCACAGCAGCAAGCAAATGTCGGAGGAAGAGAGGGAGTACGATTGCCTTGCGTCAGCTGTGCCTTCCTTAGCTGCACCTTGCTGCAAACCTTCTGGTGCCTTTTCAGTACTGGTGGTACTTTCTGCCTACCTCATCAGGGTCATCTTTAAAAAGACTTGAAGCTGTATGCTGCTGCAGAGTGAAGCTCTCGTCTGTTGAAACGTGTTACCTGCCTTTGTTCCCTGCATTAATGAATGTGGGGCTACGGTGTGAAGAGTCTCTTAATGTGCTTCTAGTTTAAGATGTGTGTAAGAGTAACATAAAATGAGAGAGTCGAGTGAAGGGATGTTTTCTCTGCCGCCTTGGTAAGGCAGATGGAAAATACTTTCAAGTTCCTTGTGTATGTCTGTCTGTACTAAAACAAGCCACAAATTAAGTGGAGGCTTAAAAACCAGAGTTTTTCGAGCTTATGGAGTAGCCTAGTGACAGGAAAATTCACTTGCTAAAATAAGACCTTCACTGTCAAGTAGGATGTGTTCTAGGATTATTGAAGTTGATGATCTGCAAAGTACGGTGCAAGGAAGGACATTGTTTCCTAGCTGCTATTGGATTTATTTGCTAAATAAAATAACTGTGAGATATTAGTTTTTATCTTTTCTTGGAGGATTGATTTGTGCCTCTGTAGATTCCATTGTGTGAATTGCTTTGAATTGTATTGAATTGTATTTGACTTGTAGCACCTAGTAGTAACGTCCATGTCATCATCATGACTGCTTTTTGCAGGGAAAAAGAAAGCTGAGGTGGGACCGCTCTTCTGACTGTTGCTTTCATTTGAAAACTAGTAAGAAAGCTATATTTTTGTTCTTGTTGTTATTTGTGTGTTCCAGTATTAGACAGTTTTTCTGTCTTTTTTGTGACTTCTTTTTTAAAAAGTTAGGGACATTAGGGTGATACACTTCAAGTGTCATGCGTGTGCTGCATGCTGTGTGTTGTCAAGGATGTCTTTTCAAATTATACAATTCTGTTGGTCTGTAATTTATGCTGTAAAGTTTACAGCCCATGGCTCTTTAGCATACAATGTTAAGAACTCTTGTAGCAGGTCTTTTAGAAGTAATGAGAAGTAAAAGCAAGTGAGAATATATTTGTAAAGGACATGACTCCCTTTTTTTCTTAAAAATAGAAGTGGAGGGGAAGAGGACTGTGTCTGTAGAGACATGCAGGATATATGGTAGTTGTGTTTCTGTGCTTGGTTTTTCTTCCATTTTTCCCACACATGTAGAGTGTACAGTTATTGGCATGTTTTGGGAGGTCTAGTGTTTAGTCAGCTGTGCAAAATTACTTAATAATGAAGTTCTGTTCCTTCACTCAGTTCTCTGTTCATTTGTAAGGACTATGATTTTTTAACTACTTTTAACATGTTTCATTTAAACACAGCTTTCTTCTATCTGCTAACTAATATTGTCTTTAATACTGTTTATGGCTGATGGTTTTTCATACATTCTCAAGAATGACAAGTAGCTGACATAAAGAAAAAGAAGGATCTCTTGAAACAGTTAGACATGAAACACAAGAAAAAGCTAACATAATGTGATACCTATTGAACTGAGAATTGAATCCACACTGTAGGGAAAGGGATGAGCTTTATGGATATGGTTACTTGTCACCTTGTTAGTAGTTGTAAAATGTGCTTGAGAGTGTTTGGGTTGCATGTGCCTGCATGGAGGTAGTTATAGCACATTTCTCAGATATACAATGTAGCCTTATGCTGGCATCAGAGCAGGTTTGCTCTAGTTTTACTATAGGTATTTATAATGGCTTATCCTGTGTAGTGTGGAGCAGGGGGACTGCTTTAACAAAAGCCAAGAACTGCAAGTTTCAGATGTGCTGCCTGGAGTGCTGATCTTCACTTTATCTTTTCCGTAGATTCCCTGTATTTCAAGATTGCACGGGGAAGAAACTGTTTAATCTTTGTAAAGCTCAGACTGGGTTGTTAAGCACATTTGACAGCTTGTTTGTGTGTGTAGCATCTTAAAAATCAATTGTGTTCTACCCATTGTTCTTCCTTCTTTTTCTTCCTCCTTGTATTAAGGCTCAATTGTTTCTGTATACCATCAGAAGCAACATACCACTGCCTTCTGGTCTGTCTTGGATGTTATCTTTGCTTACATTTGCTTTTTGCCCTCTGCACTTTGGCAGCTATTCAATCTCAACATGATATTCACTTCCTGCTGCCTGTTGGATATTTTCCTTGACTTTATCTGCAAGTGTCAAAATGCACCATGCTGTCCTTAATCACTCAATAAACAAACAGGAGCTGAGGTGTTCCAGGATGTTGAAAGGTTGAAAACATCTACAGGTTTAGTCTGAAGGCATCTCCTTTGCCTCTGCTGTGCTTTTTATTTTCATCAGAAAGTTGACTTGTGCAGTAACAAGCTCACCTTGGTACACAGTGAGTTCCTGTCAGCTGAATTTTGTGGTTGCTTTTTTCTTAAACTTGTTTATGTAGCTGTTTTAACCAAAAATTATTAGAATATTTAAACAAAAAATCCAACCCCCCCCCCAACACCTCAGCTTAAAAAATCAATTGCAAGACAGTAGTGAAGCTGGGATCATTATCATCAGAAAATGTATTGAAATCTTACGTCTATTAATTTTTAAATTGCTAATTATCAATATTTATCTTGGTTATTCATAAATAACTGATGGAAAATTTCATTTCTCTGTAGACATTTAGAATTTTCATTCTGAAAATTGGACAATAACTTTGTACAGGGTAGGAAGAAGTTGAGAAAAGAATTAGTGTAAATATCTTAACATTTTTCATATTTACCTTCATTTTATATTTTTACATGCTTTTGAGAGGTCTCTAAAGGTCAATTTACAGCCTCTTCTTTGCCATTTGGAATAGCTGCATGGTTTTTAAGCAGTGTTTGGGATGAGTGGTTTTGGCTAGAGGAGGTCACTGAATCTGACTGAGGAACTGTTTCAGTTCAGGAGCTATAAAGTGGCCTTTTGATCTGATCATAATGAAGCAACTGTTGAATTAATCACTTTTTTTCTTTGGAGACACCAAAGTTGGTCCTGCATACAGCATCACTATTGTCGGTACAAGCCTTCCTGCTGAAGTTCCCAAGCATTTAAGCTGCACATCAATACTCTTCTGGGATGAGAAGATGACATAGTAAAGGAGTATCTTTATTGTATTATACATTTCTGTTGGATTTCAAGTTACAGGGACAGTTGTGTGGTTTGACTATTCTGCTCACTTGAAAAGGCCTTCACAACCATTGCAAGGTGGCCCCTTGTTTTCTTTGGAATTTGGGTGTAACTTGTCAGCAGTGAAAGCTGATGAAAATTTTTGGAGTTGACTTTGTACTTTTTAATGTAGATGGTTTGGTGCTACTGCTGTAAAGTTAGAGTAACAAAGTGTAATGTTTTCAGTTCAGTCCTCTCAGCTTCATAGTTAGGGAGAAAATCAACTGAAGGGAAAATTTTCTGACCTATTTTGCGTATTCTGTCAGCCTTAATTTAAAACCATGAGCTTATATATGATTTCACATGATCCATCTCTGTAACTGTCCTATATAAAAAATCAAAGTTGATGTTTCCTTAGTATTATCCCAAATGTAGTGAACTAGCTATGATTAATTTCAGTTTCATTTCTTAACCTGAGAGTAATTAATTTTCTGTGGTTGGAAGAAACCATCCACAGATGTACTCACAGATGTGACTACATCAGTGGACTAGAGAAGGGCTACAGATATAATTTTTCTGGATTTCTGCAGAGCCTTTGACACAGTCTCCCACAACATCATTTTCTCTAAATTGGAAAGAAAGGGATAAAAAACTGCTTGGAGGTGCTCATCCAGTTGTGGTCAATGGTCAGAGTCCCGATGGACATCAGTGACAAGTGGTGTCCCCTGGGGTCCATACTGGGACCAGTGTTATTTAATATCTCTGTTAATGACATAAAGGGATCAAGAGCACCCTCAGCAAATTTGCAGATGACACCAAGCTGAGTGGTGCTCTTGACTCACCTGAAGGACAGGATGACATCCAGAGGGACCTGGACAAGCTTGAGAAGTGGATCCCTGTGAATGTCATGAGGTTTTAGCAAGACCAAGTGCAAGGTGCTGCACCTGGGTTGGGGCAACCCCTGGTACCAGCACAGGCTGGGGGATGAACAGATCAAGAGCAGCCCTGGGGAGAAGGGCTTGGGGGTGCTGTGGATGAGAGTTTGGACATGACCCAGCCATGGGCACTTTCAGCCCAGAAAGCCAAACGTGTCCTGGGCTGCATCCAAAGCAGTGTGGGCAGCAGGGGAGGAGGGGATTCTGCCCCTCACCTGGAACCCTGCATCCAGCTCTGGGGTCCCAGCACAGGAAGGACATGGAACTGTTGGAGTGAGTCCAGAGGAGGGAGGAAAAACTGAGAGAATTGGATTTATTTAGCTGGGAGAAGAGAAGACTTTGTACCTGAAGGGAGCCTGCAAGAAAGATGGAGAGAGAGTTTTTACAAGAGCGTGTAGTAAAAAGACAAGGGGAGATGGCTTCAAACTGAAAGAGAGTAGGTTTAGATTAGATACTAGACAAAAACTCTTTACTGTGGGGGTGGTGAGGCACTGCAATAAGTTGCCCAGAGATATTGTGATGCCCCATCCCTGGAACTATTCAAGGCCAGGTTGGATGAGGCTCTGAGCAACCTGGTCTAGTGGGAGCTGTGCCCCCCCTGGTAGAGGGGGTTTGAAACTAAATGATCTTTAAAGTCCCTTCCAATCAAGGCCATTCTGTGATTGTGCAATTTTAAGGTCTGGCATAAAGATCTTTAGTTCATTGCTATTTCATCCTAGGACATAGAGTAGCACTTTCTGCCATGCCTTCTGTGAACACGGTTTAGGATTTTTTGAATTATATTTTAAGCTGGGTCATTGAGCATTAATGGTTAGAAGTAAATCTTGGTTTTGTGAGATCAGTTTAAGAAGAGCTTAAGACAACAGGAAGAAGTAGCTGGGCATGCACGAGGTAAGTAGGGTATGCACAGATGTTTTTGTACCAGATTCACTTCTAGACATAGAAGGAACATGTTAGAGGCCCTTTCCACAATGCCATGTGCTGCAGAGTTTTCACTGTTCTAGCAATCTAGACCAGCAAATGTTTATACACTGTATGATGTTAATAAGAAAATTAGTTAAACTGAATTGTGGAAGAATACTATTTTGGGAGGACTATGAGTGGAAAAAATATAAATCAATAATAAATTGCATAGAGAAGTCTCATACTGGTCTCGATAGTACTACTTTTTACACTAATTCTATGCACTCTTCTGATTTACTTTAGATGTTTGTTTAATGTATGGCCTACATAGGCTTTAACTTTGGAGCAGAGCTTAAAATTCAAAAGAGCTGTGATCATCCCTGCTTTCATATTTTGGAGTTCCGGTAGTACCTTCAGTGGCATTGACTGAAGTTTATTCCTTCTGCTAGTCGTGGCAGATGGGGAAGAGAGTCTCAGCATTACAGCACGCAAAATCATGTGAGGCCAGAAAAAGTGACTGTTTTGTGATGACTGCCTGGTTTCCGTGTGATTATCCCTTTCCTGTAGCATCTGCAGAGGAGGGCAGATGTGTTCTTTGTGCTCACTGGAATTCCAGCACACTTGCAGTTGTGAGAACACTGTGTTTGTGCTTAGTCAGTGCTAGTGGTTCGCTTCTACAGCCCCCTCACTGTGTGCCACCATCTTTCATGTGGGTACCGCTTCAAGCCCTTATGTCATCTAGTTTAATCTTATTATGTTCCCATCTATGATAAACTGTCTTCTTTTAGCACCATGATGACATGGTTGTGTGCAGAGGTGTCTTACAGCTGCCTGGTAACATGTCCCTTTCAGCTGCTACTGGATTGCATCTTCCAAAGGGACCTGGATTTTCCAGGAGCCTTCATTGGTAGGTGTTGATACTCATTGTGAAGTCAATTTATATTTGCATCCCTGACAAAGGTTGTGTCTGGCTGTTTGCAGCAATGCCTGGGCTTACCTTTTTCACTCTCAAGGGGAAGGCTAGACTCACACATGTATTGGGACTTCAGCTTGTTTACTCGAATTCACAGTTTGAGATAAATGTTCTCTGATGCTGAAGTTTGGTTTGGTTTTGGTTTGTGTGTTTTTGTTTTATTTCCATGCTTTGAGAAAGCTTTCAAAAAGAACACTAAATATCTTCAGTTGTACATAGTGAATGCATTGAGAATGGTAGTGAATTTAAGCCTAAAAGCTGTTTATAAAACAGCTGAGACTCACTGGTGGTGTTGCCAAGACAATGAAAATTAATTCAAAAGCTTTTCTGACTTCTTGTGTGATTGTACAGTTTCGGAAAGGAAGGTGTTGGAGGATTCCCTATTCCATTTGACAGATTTTCATGTGAAGCCTACAAGCTGATTTTTGACTGCCAACCCTGCAGTAGGGTACTTGCAGCAGCTGAGCTCAGCTCTCTGCCTGTCACCACCAACACACTATCACTTCTGCCAGCTACACAGTCTTATGGTTACACTTGGAGTAACACCTGTGCAAAGTCATTAATTGCCAAAAGAATTTCACTGATGTTGCTCTAGGAAACAGGAAGAGAGCAGTCTGTATTTTCTGGCAATCTTTTTTTGTTTTGCCTCTGAAAACACATTTTCCTTCCGGCACATTGTTGGCATTCAGCCATGAGAAAGCTGTGAGGCCAAAGCAGCTCTTGCTGCCAGAGAAACACCTGACCTGTGGGGGCAAGAAAGACTTTAACATGGAATTGTTGCTCTGCGGATGCAAACTTGGGTGCTCCAAGAGTTTCTGGACACTCTACCAAGATCACCATTAGTTTTTTTGTGTCTACCAAGGAGGAGCCACATGGTTGCTCACAGTTGGCCAGAGTAAATGTACTGCTCAGGTAGCCATAATGAAACAGTCTTTCCTGCTGTGGCAGACAGTCCATCCTGAATCCTGAATTGCATGCCAGCACACTTGCCTTCCTGACTTGTTATGAGGCACTTTACTTCCCAAGTGCGAGACAGTCAAGGTCAGTTAAGAAACCAAGATACCCTGGGAGCCTAGTCTTTCTTTGGGCAAATGTGGGTTGGCTTTTTGGCTCCAAACTCCCAAACTATGTAACAATAAGGATAATCCCCTGTTGTGGCAGGTGTGTGCCCCCTGGCATCCAGGGCAGTAGAGCAGCAGTGCCTATGGAGGGCTGCCTGCTGCACCCTTAGCTCTTGGCAGCCAAATTCTTTGTTGCATTCCATGGTGCATGCTGGGCTCTTAGCAGTTGTCGCAGCAGAAGGGAGTGATCCAGGGGTGACAATAGCCCCATCTGTGCATCATCTCCCTTCCACCAGTGAGGGCCTGCCTCAGGACTCCCAGCATTGTTAGGGGGATGCTGCTAATCTTCCCAGCACTGATTCAGGAGCTCCTGATCAGTGCTGGGAAGAAGCAACCATTTCTAGCATCCAGCATCATGGAACTTGAAGAAATTCACTGAGCAGCCAGAATAGTTTCAGAAACATGGTAGTATAGAGGGATAGCAGGATTCTGCTTTGAGTTTTGCATACTGAACAACTGAGAAGAAGTACAAAGTGGCCTTGAGGCAAGTTACTGAGGCACCATTAATAGGAAGGGAGCCATCCTGCAAAACACTGGGCTGTCTCCTGGCTTCATGGAACTACGTTTGAGTGCTGACTCCCTGACAAGTAGCTACTGCTGCCTTCTTAGCTGGGCATGAGAACTTTATGGGAGTTGAAATAAGAAAATGCTGCTTACCACACTCTGTCTCTGGCAGCACAGATTTTCTTACCCAGTATAATAAATCCTTCTTAAAAGATCTCTTTCCCTAGAATAAAAAAAAAGGACTATTAAAATTTATTGTTCTTTATCACATTGTTTTGGAAGGCCATTTGTGGTAAATTTGCTACCCCACTAGTCTCTTTCTGGTAGTTCCTCCATGACATTTCCCTGTGTAAAGAACTAAGAGAAACCTCCAATAAGAGAAATTTTTGACATTTTAACATGAGAAAGAACAAAATTAAGCTTGTCACCAGGGGAGAGCACATTGTGCTGGCCTCCCTGAGACAATTTGTGTTGGACTGGAAAGCTGGTGGCTGGCAGTAGGAAAGACTGGCTGCTTACAGTGGAGTAAGCACTGAAAGCACTCCCCTTTCTGGCACAGGGGGTCTGTGCAGAAAACAGTCACGAGACACACAGTCCTCTGACAGTGTTTTTATTAGGGAGATGGGCTTCTGTGAAAGAAGCAATAGCAGTCCCTGCTAAGGGAAACCTTGCTCCAGGGTAATGTTTCAAGTAGATGAAACTTAAGCAGATAGATTTTGCTTAGTGATAGAAGAAGGAAGGAAATGTGTGAATGGAATTTGTATTCTTGAGGCCAAAATAAAATGCCTTTTGTAACAAAAAATTCAGCAAAAATTCATTACACCTTTGTTTGCAGTAGTGGAGTTTGTGTCATTTCTGTTTCCTTTGTCAAGGAGGCAACAGATGCAAGAAAATTTCAGGAATTTGTGCAGTTTAATATTTGAAGTCTTAACTTGAAAAGTCTGTGTCTAGAAAATTAAAGATCAAAGTAGGCTGTGGTTTGGAAAGTGAAATATTTCAGGATTGTTTATGTCTTATTTCCATGTGCAAAACTATATAGTAACTGCAACAAATATATCTTCCATAAATCAGACTGTCAATTGTGGACAACCCTTTTTTTTTTAAATTAGAATACCATATACTGCAGGGACATCTGACCACTTTACAAACTTTTTTCCCAAACTTTACAGCTTTGATGCAGGGTTAAAATCAACTAAAAGCTCTTTATACCCTTCCAACATGTCTACAGTACTTACCCCCAAGCCTCTGAAATCCTTAAAGCAAACAGTTAACACTTCCAGGAAGTAAATTTTTAGTTAATATTTGAGGAAGTTATAATAGCCAAGACAATGGAGTAAAATACCTCTAAAAGGATGGAGAGGCAACTGATGTGCAGAGAAAGTTCATTGGAAGTACTGAAATGCCACTGGGTGACTGGTTCTGCTTTTTTCCCAGGGCCTTGCTCATCTTCAGTTTGTATGCGGGGGGCTTTTGAGTAGAAGCAAGATGAGGAACTGATTCTAGGGACTCCCTGCTGGTGATAGCAGTAGAAAAGACGCTCACAACTCCTTGCTTATACCTAACCCTTAGGTGGGATGCATTTGAATATTGCTGTCTACAAGGGTACTACCTTTGTTTGTTTGTTTGTTTGAAAGCTGTAATGAAAAGACAGCTTTCTGGAAAAATACACTCATTGAAGCCTCATTTACGAAGTAATTTATTAATTCAAAAATCATTGCTTTATTTTGGAGCTGTGTTTATTTTTATCCCTCTTCCAAATGTCACCAAGTTAGTGCACTTGCTTTATCTCTGGTGCAGTACTGCTTAGCCATAGCTTATGAAGCACAAAGGTGGAGGATGGCAAAGCTAGGATATGTAGGTCAGTTATAATTCTACACTGCAAAATTATGGTCTTAACCAAGAAATGCATCTTGGTTAAGACCATAATTTCTAAAGTGCTTCCTTATAATTTGGGCACCCTTTTCTCTCAGGCCTTGTAACAGGAAGAAAAGCCTTGAACTTCATCCTGCAGTGACTGTTAAGCTGAAGTCCATATGAATGTGTTTTTATTCTGATGCCTAACTCTTCATCTGAATAGGGAGTGCTGGAATTGATGCATTAAAATCTCTTGGAGACTGACTGAATTACTGTAGAAAATGAAACTTGTCAGTAATGTTAGCAATTCTCAGTGTGCAACTGTTTGGATGACAAATCTCCTTGATCAAAACCAAACGTAGAGAAAATATCTCCATTTTGACAAGAACCTGAATTTTAGAAAACCACTTATTTTTAATAATGCTGATATGGACTTGCAACTTTTTTTTTTTTCCTTTTTTTCAGTTGTATTATTATCCCTGCTAATGTTCTTTGAGCATACTCCTTGCATTAATGAAAGTGTCTGCATTGGTTACAACAGTCTCCAGCCTTTCATTCAATGTAATAGTTTTCCTACCTTTCATAAAGATCATTGAAGTAGGTATGTGGTTTTTTTACTGCTTCAGAACACTGACTTCTAAAGTCAGAAATGGAGGTAGTGTTAGGTCAAAGCTTACACACAGGAGAGAGCTTCTGTGCACAGCATCCAGTTGCAGAAGTGGGATGTCTTCATGCTCTAGCTTTATACTTTATAGAAACCATCTCTAGAAATCACTTAATCCATTTCTCTGCTTTAAAAGATGAACTCAGCTGCCTATAAAGAAAGGTTAATGAATACATATTCTCTGCATGACTAACACTGAAAAATGAAGTGTTCGATACTCTTTTCTTAACTGATAGCTTTTTTAATGATGAGTCAAAATAAGTTCTTATCGGCAGAAAACATGTTAAAAATATGCAAGGAATATTTGATGTTTTTTAAAGAAAGTGTATGCTACTAAGAATCTGGAATACCAATGGATGGAATCCTAAAGGATAGTGGTAGCATTGCTATTTTATTTCATGCAATGAAAGAAATCAGTAGATGAATAAGATGATGATACATCTATTTCTCATAACTTGATACAAGCTTTTTTAATTTTTAGTGATCTATTCTTATTTAAGTTCTGAAAACGTTAGATAATCAGACCTCCAAAAACTCAATGTTTCCCTAGAAGTCTAACTGGGAACCTCATTCTTGTTCCACAAGGTGCACTTATGCAAATAAAATGCGTGCTTGACCTGGGCCCATGTAATTATTCAGCAGCCATGCACCAGATTTGCTCTCTTGTGTGCTGTACAACGACACTTCCAAATCCTACCAAAGGAAGAGAACGGTGTGTTGTTAATGAAGTGAGCTGGTTCTGGCACCGATGGTTTTCATCCATTACTTTCACAACTATGCTGTGATTGTCGCTGTAGCACAAAGTTCTAGTGGAATGTATTTCCACGTTAAACAAAACCAATATCAAAGTAATAACAGCAGTGATCTTCAGTTCAACATATTTTAACATAAAGCTGCGTAGATTGAATTGCTAGGTTCATATTCTTCCCTTAAGGGAAGGGGTTAGAGACAGTTACAGGGATTTGGCTAGAAGTTAGCTATATAAAAAGAAAAATAAAATGCTTGTCACTGTCTTTTCTCCCCCCTTCAGCTGCTGAATCTGTACTGTGCTCTCAGATTGGACAGCATACAGGTGCTGCAGTCTTGTCTGTCTTCAGTTAGATCTATAGGCATGCAGTACGCCAAAGAAAAATTACTTTAGTGCATTTTTGGGTAATTGTGCCATTTAGTTCAGTCATGGTGAGACTGTTGAGAAAGAGAGGAAGTAAGAAAAACTAAAGCTAACCTGAAGGAGTTATATTTACATCTTTGGAAGAGTAGTGGATTGAAATTAGAAAAGAAATGAGAAACTTCATACATAACAGAATTTCTGTGAGTGAAATATGGAAAATGCAGCAGTACTTAAAATTAACTGAATTGAACCCAAAAGCAAGTGGGTAGGTTAATGTCCAAGAATTTCCCCCTGTAACACTATTGCTTAAGGAACAGATTTTTTTTTAATACATGTGAGAATGGGAGGATGTAGGGGAGGGGGAGACAGAGAGTTTCTATATTCATGCTGGTTATACAGCAAGATCTGTAGATTAATCCTTTTAACCATGTTGCAGATTGATGGGCAACTGTGTGATGTGCCATCTGCTTAACATCTGTTTAGCTGTTAAGTCAAACTTAGTCTTTGTGCGTATCTGCTTTTACCTTTTTATTTGTTCATTAAAAGACTTCTAACAAGTAATTAAGCTATCTGAATAAAAGGGAGTAAATAACCTTGAAAGCAGCAGAGTTGTATTTTTAATGAGATATGTAGAAGCTTCAAATTAATAACTTAGATTACTGTTTATTCCCTTTTTTTCCCTACATACTGAATAAGCCCTACTGCTTATTAAAAGTACTGGGGTGTGAACACCATGTTTGGGATTCAGCACTCTGTTTAATCCAGAACAGAAGCATAATTGTCAGAGTGGTTTGGGTTTGGTTGGGGTTTTTTTCAGTTATGTTTTTGGTGTGCTTTGCCATTTTATTGTGAAGGTGAGCTAGGTAAGTTGGAAGGAAAACAAGTGTCAAGGAGAGAACATAGTATAGGCAGCAAGAGGGTGATTTGGAAAAGGGCTTCTCTCCAAATCTCTCTCATTCATCTCTTATTAGGAAAGACTTTTTGGGGAGTACTGATTAATTTCTTTAATTGAGCTTCAGGAAGAGATCTGAATACCTGGCCACCATGCTGGAGTAAGGTGAATGTGTAAGGACAAGAAGGAGCAGTAACAATGAGAGCAGAGGTGAAAGGAACAAATAGGAATTTGTAGTTTCTCCAAGTTTTGGACAACAATGACTTGAAGACCAAGATTAAATGAGAAACAAGACTTATATATAGTGCGATACAACACTTGCAAGTGCTGAAGTGGCAGATGGAAGTGGAGGTCTTAAAAATCTGGAATTAAGGTGGCTGAGTTAGGAAAATAAATACAGGGGACTGACACTGGCAAAAATCATTTGAAGGAAACCTTCTGTTGTATTAAAAGAGCACAGTGAATGGGATGAAGAAGACTGAAGCTGGTAAACACCAGAGATAAATAGCCTATGAAACCATACATCTTGTTCAAAAGTTAGTTTTAGTAAAAAGCGAAAGGCAAACAAGTTGTGTTTCATTTGTATTGCAGAATTTTGACCAAGAAAGACTACAAACCACACAGCAGAAGAGATGGAGCACATAACACAGTGTGGCATCTGTTGCCACGGTGGTGAGGGAGAGCAAGGCTAGTGTATCCCCTGTATTGTAACCAGGGAACCCAGTCACCACTGCGGAGGGAGAAAGGGCAGGAGAGTGAATACTAGGAGGTGCTATGCTCCAAACCCTTTTAAATCTTGGCCTTGTCAGGTCTGTTGCCACTACCATTATTTCTAATCAGGAGGTGAAATAAACTCATGAAATGGTTGCAGCTGTGTCTTAAAAGTAGTAAAACACTTTATTCAAAGGTCTTCATTTGAAAGCAGACACGGTATTACATTTAACAGATGGGAACTATTTCTGTGAATCCTCAAGTGCTTCCTGGAATTATTCCATTGTATCAGTGTTGAAAAGAGAAATCTGCCCAGAGAAAGAGTTTGAAGAATTCTGTGTGATTTCTTAAATCTTCTTGTGTACTCACTGGCATTAAGTTTTACACTTCTAGATGGCATTAGATAGCATTTTGTATGAAGTTGTGTCATGTCTTGATCATAAGGTGATGATTTCATGTGTGGGTTTTTTTAATTTACTTTGCACATGAGTTTTATAGATCCCTCTTCTATTGAATATGACAAAGACTATTATAATGGTTACTTTTAATGCCATAAGAAATTTGAAAACAACTTGGGAAAACAGAAATAAAATTAATTTTACAGTTATCTAAATTGAGGGAAGTTGAGTCATTGGAAGTTTTTCTTGCCCTTAAAAAAGATGAAAACTCAAAAAAAAGTTAACCTGATTTTAAGACTAACTAATGAGGCATATAGAAATACAAAATTTAAGCAGCATCAAAGGTTAAGCTTAAGCACTGATCAGAGGCTTAAAGATGCATATTTCTTGCACAGCATTTTCTTCTGAGCAGGTGGTTTCTGAGGGACTTAGTGAATTTTCTATTACATTATTGAGTTGTTGCCTGCCAATTTGAGTGTATGGATGTTGACTGTTATTTAATGTCCTAGGTAACCTTCATTGTCTAATATTTTTAAACAATTATGAAATGGCCCTTCATAAGCCTTGACTGTTTCACAATTACATGCTTTGTATGGTAGTTTAGATAATAAATATTTGTTGAAATAGTGCATATAATAGAAAACAGAGCTTTCCATTCTTTGCTGTTACTCCCATATTCTTCTTCCTCATTCTTTTGAACAATAGTATTTTTAAATAGAGATAAATTTGAGTTCAATGTAAATAAATTCTTCAGAGGTGATGTTCTTATGATTTATGTTAAATTTGTGATACATGTTTCTATTTTAATGCTTTGTTGTAATTTAATATATTTTCTTTTACTTTGGCAATCAAAAGGGTCTTGAATATTAATAATTAATATAGAGATTCATATAATATGCTGATTTTGAAATGACCTATCAGGATCATCGAGTCCAGCTTCTGGCCCTGCACAGGACATCTGCAAGAAACATGCCATGTGCCTGAGTGTAGTCCAAATGATTCTTGAGCTCTGTCAGGCTGATGCTGTGACTGTGGCCCTGGGGAACCTGTTCCAGTGCCCAAACACCCTCCTGATATGCCAGCTCCTCAGACACAGCTTCAGGCCTGAAGGTCGTGTCACTGGTCACCACAGAGGAGAGATCAGTGTCTGCCCCTTCTCATCCCCTCGTGAGGAAGTTGTAACTGCAGTGAGGTCTCTCCTCAGTCTCCTCCAGTCTCCAAGTAGCCTCAGCTGCTCCTCGTTCAGCTCTCCCTCAAGGCCCTCCAACATCCTCATGGCCCTCCTTTGGGGGCTCTCTAATAGCTGAGTGTCTTTTTTATATTGTGGTTGAACATCTTTTACTAGTTCCTATGCAGTAATGCCAGGCCATATACTGACACACTGAGAGAGTTGGGGTTGTTCAACCTGGAAAAGAGAAGGTTCTGCAGGGACCTTACAGCAGCCTTTCAGTGCCTGAAGGGGGCTTAGAGGAAGGCTGGAGAGGGATTTTTCACAATGGCATGTAGTGATAAAACAAGAGGAATGGCTTTAAACTGAAAGAACGAATTCTTGGAGTAGATATTAGGAAGAAATTCCTTACTGTGTGGGTGGTGAGGCACTGGAGTAGCTGGTTGCCCAGAGAAGTTGTGGATGCCCCGTTCCTGGAAGTGTTCAGTGCCAAGTTGCATGTAGCTTTGGGCAGTCTGGTTTAGGAGGAGATATCCCTACCTATTACAGGGGAGTTGGATCTTGATGTTTAAAGTCCCTTCCAACCCAAA
>VWYO01005559.1:55835-69809 GCA_013400275.1 Rhadina sibilatrix | reverse complement strand
GAAGGGGGCTTAGAGGAAGGCTGGAGAGGGATTTTTCACAATGGCATGTAGTGATAAAACAAGAGGAATGGCTTTAAACTGAAAGAACGAATTCTTGGAGTAGATATTAGGAAGAAATTCCTTACTGTGTGGGTGGTGAGGCACTGGAGTAGCTGGTTGCCCAGAGAAGTTGTGGATGCCCCGTTCCTGGAAGTGTTCAGTGCCAAGTTGCATGTAGCTTTGGGCAGTCTGGTTTAGGAGGAGATATCCCTACCTATTACAGGGGAGTTGGATCTTGATGTTTAAAGTCCCTTCCAACCCAAACTATTCTATGGTTCTCTTAACGTGTAATGCATCATGACTCACCTAAACATTCCTTTAAAGTGGTTCAGCCACATCTAATTAAATATCAAGGAGTTGGACAACGTAAGGACAATACAAATAGGTTCTGTTTTGAACTGTGAATCAATGCACACAGGTGACTGAGCAACCAAAAAACCCACAGCTGAAATGCAAAGAACATATTTACTGAATTACCTCACTAACTGGAGGATTCTGAAACAAGGCTGGGTGGCAGACACAGAATGAGGGCACAGGCACTCTCAGGCTCAGTCCAATTCCTAGTGGGCAGCAGGGCTGCTGCTGTGCCCATTTATCCAGGGGCTGAGCACGAGTAGTTTAGCACCATGCTGTGATCTCCCTGTGCTTTTTATGGTCTCTGCTTTGATCTCACTTCCAATGGGGAGCTCACGCATGTCTGGGATAGGGCCTACAAGTCTCTGTAAACACCTGTGTTATCTCTTCACAGAAATTCTACTTCTCCAAACAGAGGATAAACAGCAGTAGGTTTAATATATGGTTTCCCACACTTACATTCTCCAGGCCTTGGCATTCCCGGCTTGAGCAAATCCACCATCTTCCTTGCCATTCTTCCCCTTTTAACTCTTTCCTCTGTACACAAACAAAACTTACATCACCTTTTGTTCAAGTGTTTTCATAACTGTTTTCACATTGAATCACATAGTAAAGCATCTTTGACTTTACTTTTTGTAATTCCTTCCACTCTTCTGCCCCCTACAAGGTCACATGTCAACACTTGGGAATCACACTGAGCAGAACCACTTGTACCTCCATGGGGAGAATTGATATAATCCAGTCAGAACACAGGATTTCAGTGAAATCCTGTTCAGTTTCAAGCTCTGAATTGAGACAAAGCCATTTTTAAAAGGAAAAAACTGTGAAAGCACTCTCCTTGGATAAAAGAGAGGACTGCATTCTCTTCTGGTTACATAGCAGCCATACTTGGCAAGGGCTATGCATTAACCTTCAGACAAACGACAGCAGCAGGATGAAAATACTGCAAGCATTTTGATTTTTAGTTTCTTTTTCAAGGTGCTGTGTTTCTAATTAAAACAGTTTTCAAGGACTGAAACTCATTTACTTCTTATGATAAAATATATCAAATATCTATTCACTTCACAATATAGTGTGTATAAAATAAACAGTAAACAATATAATCCCAAAATATCATCCCTTCATATTTTTATGCTGTTTTTAAAATCCTCATAGTAATATATATAGAGATACTGTGCATATTTATTTGTACACTGAGTGGCTGAAATTTGTGCTTTATTTTACTTTATGAAATTCAACCTAATCATGAGATTGCATTTTTCCTAAGGTTCTTACTTGTAAATGCAAAGAATTCTTCAGTCATCTGCAGTTGATGTTTACTGCCAAATTGCTGATACAGGAGCCTCATCTCTGCCTGATAGACTGTACTAGTTAATAAGTGCTTTTCAGCTCAGCACATGTATGCACAGGTGTATGCATGCATTCACACTCCAACTGTTTAACTTGTTTGACATTTAGAATGTTGGGAAAACTTTATTGTGGTTCTCTCCATAGAGTAAGAAAATCACAAGCAGATGCTGATCCTTTAGGTGAGAATGTTGGGGAAGGGACATGGAAAGTTGTACAGGCATGCTTGGTCTTACTTTTGACATAGAGGCACAGTACATAGCTGTCTTTCTTCATCCCCTTCTCTCTGAGCCAGCCACAGCCATCTGATTAATCTGTTCACGCTTAACTAATTACTGTACTGGGGAGCTATGTTCAGTGAGGTGTGATCCTGACCAAATCCATAAATGGATAAATGGGCTCCATAGGGAGCCTTGGCAATGGCAGGCACCTGCCTTTTTAAACGTGTGGCACAGAAAGCAGTTTAACTCTGTGATAAACCACCCCCATAGTAAGGAATTAAAGCACTTAGCACTCAGTACTGCATACACATGCTTATCTGTACACAGCCAAAGTAATAGTCTCTTGTCTTTTCATCTCTTTTTCTCTTCCTCCCTATCTCCAGTATAACTACTCCTCTAAAATTTTTCGTACACTACTTGGAACCATACAAAGCATTTAAGAAATAATAATAAAAACAGTAAACAATGTATATTTTTCTGAGATACATTATTTAGATCTGTCATAAAAATTTTTATCATGCTCTTGTGTCCTCCCTTAGGACTAGTGGCTCTTCTGGGTATCTGCGAAAACAGTGAAGAAAATCACTTTTCTATAAACTTAGCAAACATCTAGAGAAGTCTGTTAGCAACTTAACGAAATTACAGAAATCAGCAGAGCAACAGAAACGTACAGTTTCATCAGTGTTATATGCTGAGGTTGACAGCACAGGAGGATTTCTGCAGGATATAAGTACATAGCTAAAAGGCATGATTATTTGTTTTTAAAGAAACCAAAACACAAAAATAAAAGGCACAAGCTCGAAAATGCTGGAGAAAATAATGGATTGGACAAATTCTCTACTTCTTTGTGTCTGGTTTCAGCTATAATACAGTTAGTTTTCTTCTTAGTACCTCATACAGTGCTGTGGTTTGGATTTAGAATGAGAGAATAATGTTGGTAACACACTGAGGTTTCCATTGCTCCTCAGTAGTGCCTGTCTTAAGGCAAGGACTTTCCAGTTTCCCGTGCTCTGACAGCCAGCAGGTGCACAAGATGCTGGGAGCAGGTGCACAAGATGCTGGGAGCATCTGCTCAGCCAGGACAGCTGACTCAAAATGGCCAATTTTTGGCCATGTTGTACCATCCCATGAAAATCATACCCAGAATATAATCCAGGGGGAGTTTGTCATAAGAGAGAGGCAGTCACTGCTGGGGGATGGATTTGGGGATCAGTGTGTGCTGAGCAATTGTATTGTGCATTGCTTCTTCCTCTTTGAGTTTTATTCCCCTCTCCCTCACCCTCTCCTTTCCATTGCTATTGTTATTGTCATTGGTTTTATTAGCTTTTTTTTTTTTTTTTAACATTATTGTATCTATCAAACTGTTCTTATCTTAACCCTTGAGTTTTTAATTTTTTTCCTGATTCTCCTGCCCATCACACCATGGAGGGGCTGGGAAGAGGTACTTGATTGCCATCTGGGGTTAAGTCACAACACTATAATTCTTTATTTTCTGGTCTGTCATGCAACCTGACTTCAGTTACACAAATTTATTGTAGGTGGTTTAGTCCATAAATATGCTTAAAAATTTGACTTAGCCCAGCTGCTTCTTACGCTGCTTGAAACCCTAAATTCTGACTGCTTCATGTTGTCATGTTATAGATACTATCAAAATGCTTCTGTTAATTTTTAAGTTAACAGTTACACTGTTCCAACTGTATTTGTATAAGCTAGTACAACAGAAGTTTCAATTGATCTATAGAGACAAAAAAAGGGTCTAAATAAATGATACAGTAATAATAGAGTTAGTTTTGAAAGTTGAGGTTTTTTTAGTTTAAAATGTTACATAAAGGAAGAAATTTTTTTATACTTGTCACATTTTGGTAAAATAACTTTAAATTAAATATTTGATGTATTCATAGTGAAGGATAATCAAACTTAGCATCACATGCCATTCCACTATGGTGCAATCTCGGTACTTTTGGAACTTGGTAATTAGACACCAAAATTTATTCCAAGTCAGAAATAAAGAAAAAGCATTTAAAGGATGTGGAGTTTATAAGTGTATAAATTCATCTGTGCATAACAAGGAATTCGGAAATTGGGAGTTTTCAGAACTCAGAAATACCAAGTGCTAGTGCACTTGGGTTTTTTAAAAATCTGTCTGATTTCCCCCTTTGCTTCCCGTTCCTTGCTGTTGTTCTTTTTGTCTTTGCTGCTTTTCCAAAATATTTCTAAGGAAAGTATAGCAGCATGCATTATGTTGATGGGTGTAAATTGCAACTTCATTTTTACTCTGCAGCTGTTAGTAATGTACTGCACAATTGCCTACATGCTCCTCTCCTGCCTGTGAACTTGCAGCACTCAACTTTTTATTGTTCCACAGTCAGATCAGTTAAACCCTTATGTTTGCTTTTCTATACTAGTAGTACTTGAAAGACCCAGTTCTTAACAGTGATCTCTGTGGTCCACCATCAGTTTCCAGCTGGTTTATTCTTTTGCTTAGTCACTCATGTATCATTTGAGGAGTATTTTCTCTTTAGCTGAAATACTGTATCATATTTAACATCTCTTTTTTCTTTTCTTTAGTACTGCTTTTTTAAGTGACTCCCAAAGTTACTGCTTCTGTTACACTATGGCCACTGTGCCTTTCCTATAACAGCTGTTTATGTGCAGCCTGAAACAAGTTTATGGTGAGTAATAGGCTTGAAGTGCTTGCAGCTCCTTCTCCTACCAGGTATATAGATGCTATTCCTTCATGTTACCAAGTGGTCAAGTTTGTGGACAAGAGTTCCTTTTCTTTGGAGAAGACTTGCATACTGCTGCCTCACCAGTGAGTTTTGTGAGAGCTAACCTTATTTAGCAGGAGCAGGTCAGATGCCTTTGGTGACAGACAGTGGTATTGGATAGCAGTGGTTGCTGATGGAGTTGGCTGATGCTGGGGAGCTGCACACCCCCTGGTCCATTGGCCTTCCCTGCAGCAGATCTCTGAAAGACAGAAATGTGTACAGGATGCTGATAGGTGTTCTGTTGGAGGAAACAAGTGGCCCCACGGTTGAGTTGCAGTTTCTTTCACAGGCTAAACTAATAGTATTATGCAAATCTCTTTCTGTTGGATTAGTGTAATTTTAAAAAGAGAAGCAGTCAAACAAATAGTAAACAGTAGTTGAATCTCAGTACATTGTGTTTTCAGAGTTGTGTACTGAATATCAAATTTTTCAATAGGAGAAAAATGCCTACACGTCAGAAACATACCAAGACATCTTATTACTCTGACGGCAACTTAATGCCTTTTCCTTACTCCTATTTCCTGCTCCCAGTAAACTTTGGAATGCGTTCTGCAGAAGATGGCATGGAAAATCACCCCATTCTTGACCTGTTGTGGCAATAACTACTAGAAAATTGGATTACCTGACCAACTCTGTCTCCAACTTTCACTGGGTTCTTGGGGCAAGAGTTTTGCTCCTAACAGAATGAATTAGCTGGGAATAGGTGGTGCAGATGGCTGGGAGTGGGAAGGAATACAGGGTGTCTGCCACCCCCAATCACTGTCATCATCCTTAGGCAAAAAATGAAAGTACTTTCTTGTGTTTTCCCTTTGATTCTAAACCAAATGTCTCTGTATTTAAAAATTTCCTTAATTCATGCTAATGAGTAGTTGTTTTGTGAGCCCACTAAGCAAGAACCAATCAAGGTTGACATATAGGGGCTTTATTGGTGCTTCCATCCCCTGTCTGCATAGCTTTTGCAGATACATATATTTATTTTAAAGGGCAGTGTGTCTCATGATGTAAAAAGGATGCAAAAATGTCATGATTAGGTAATGGGTAAATACTTGTTCTGAAGTGAGTCTGAAAAATCACTAGATGTGGACGTATGCCAAGTGTCCCACAAAGAGTAGGTTTAGGGTAGTAATTAAGGGCTGGTTGCGTTAAGGATTATAAGATCACAAAACAAATTACTATTATTGGCAGAAGTATTTGTTCTTGCTTCAAGCTGTCATCCTGTCTTTCTGTTTAACCTGATTCTGCTATGTGGAAAAAGAATGTCAGATACTTTATTAAGTGTGAATTTGTGATTTACTTCGGGGAGAGGGTGCAGGGTGGTTAGGGTAATTTTCTTCTAAAATGGCAGTCATTTCTTGACTCCATGCACTTTAAATCAAACCTACAAAAGCAAGAGAACTTAACTAAAGGACTTTTCTGGCTTTGAAGGTACTGTATGAATAAATTCTGAATCTGAAAATACAGGATCTGTGGGAAGATAGTACAGGATATTCTATGAGTGTTGGCCCATACAAAGCTGATTTATATCAGCTTGTCACTGCAGTTCTACAAGGGGAAGCCCAGTAAATACCTTCTGATTTACACATCTCCTCTGCTTTTAAAACAGGAGTTTAGAGAAAGTTGTAAAATGGTGTGGCTTAAGGATCACAGGCATGAAACAGCCCCTTTGATTGCAGCTTAAGTGTGATCTGCTCGTACAGTGTTTAATAACAGCTAATTGTGCAGTTGTGTGCTGAATAAATACCACAACAGCAACAATAAGGTTATTTGGTGTGTAATTGGCATTTACTCAAGATACTTGTTAGCTGATAACTTTCTTACAGTCTTGAGCAGTGTCTAAGATTTTTGGCGTTACACCTCCTATAAACTGTGGATGAGACCAGTCTTTAAAGTCATGTGTTTTAAACAGTGTATTGGACTTCTGATAACACTTTCATAGGGCATCCTTCCAACAGGTCACTGTGAACAAAGAAAATAGTGAAAGACTGAAAAAATAAATTGCATATCTCAGAAGAGAGCAGATCTACTTGTCTTATGTAGCCCCCTTTGTTCCAGGGGGTCAGCCTCATGCTGTAACATCATAGTTGACCCATTGCCAAAATAAGATTAAACAGTCTTAGTCTTAAAGGGATCAGAAGTATGAAGTGGCCTTGGGGAATGATGTAATTCAAATATGAATAATACTGTGTAAAAATCCTCATGTCGGTAAAGCACAGACAACTCTTAATCCCCAACAACTTTTATAATTAAGTCTTCTTGGATATGAGACTATATATTGTAAGTCTGTGTAGTTCAGATTTATGTTTTTCCTTTTTTACTCCAGAGCTGATGTTAGGTGTTAGGTGTAATTTTGGTTTTAATATTATATTTTGGGGGTTGATGTTTCGGGGTTTGTTTAATTTGCATTGTAGGGATTGGGTAGGGTTTGGGGGGGGAGGGGTTTTTATTTTTGTTTGTTTGTTTTGTTGATTTTCCATACTGAAGCAGTAGCTTTTGTTAAACTTAGAGGCTGAGCATCGATAAGAAAGTGGTTAGCCATGCAGCATTCAAGCTTATGGATGAATCACAAGCAAAAATACTTTTTTTCTTCCTCTATCAGGCATTTTAAACTTCTAGCCTGAAAGCCAGCCAGGTGGTCAAAAGACAAACAGCAGCTTTTGACTTCCTTGTGATCCATAAGCTTGAGTAGCTGTTTGGGGTTGTGATGATGTCCGCATCTGTCTACTACTCCACTTTGTTTTTCTCTGAAACTGTGAATTTTCTGCAAAACTAACTGGTTTTTAACTAAAGCTTTGTATCTCTGTGGAGATGTGCATGCTGTGGGGGAGAGTGTGAGACAATTGCTTGCTTTTCTCCCTGGAAGGAAGAGCCAGAAAGCTGCGTTTTCAATTCAGCAGTGCAAGTTCCTCTACTCTGGCAGTGCTAAATTGCTCAGACCTTGGAGATCAAACAGTTTTTGTGAAGTGGGACTGAACCAGGCAGAGAAGGCTGATGACCTTAGGCTGATTACTTGTCTAGCTCTCTGTTGCCAGTTGAGGACAACACAGGTATTCCAGAGGTCTGTGCTTTCTCTTTCAGTCATATATGAATGTCTTACATGTCAAAGTGCATCTCTGATAACAGTAGCAGGCCAAGTCTGGGCAAGTGAAGCAAGTCTTCCAGCCTGTGTGTGCTGGAGAGGAGGATATGGTGTAGACTGAAGCATTGCTCTGTCCACTGCTTTAGTTTGTAATAACAATGTATGGCAAATCTGACCCTTGAAAACCTTGTGCAGAGTTGAGGGCAGATGGAATTTAAGGCAAAGTTATTTTTCATGCAACATAACATCTTCTCCCAAGTTCATGAATTGATTTCATTAAACAATGAAGAATGAAACTTGAATGGTGGGTGGTCATAATACTAAAATAAATCTAAACCTCAACTTAGGAGTGTTGGCTTAAGACTTCTCTGAGTTTATTTCTCTCACTACCCATGGCTGCATTCAAAGATTTCCCAGGTGGTGGTGACTACTCTAGAGTGTCCTGTCTTTGCCCTGCCCAAGTGACAAGTGACAGTCATTTAGCCTTTTCCAACTGCATGTCCCAGTTCAAGACAGTGACAGTCACTCAGGGTACTGTGTGGGATCAGCATAGTAATGATGGCATGAAATGTGTAGCTCTGAATGCCATATGGCTGTTCAAGTAGTCAAACCTATTAGGGCTAGCTCTGATTTAATTGCTGTTCTAAGTCTGCTTTAGAGAGCAGCTCTTCTTCAGTTAGGGTAGGCTAACTTCAAAAAATATTTTCATTCGTGTCATTCTGTACTTCTATGGTTCCTTCATATGGTGAAAAAAGCAGGAATAGAATTCCTGAGAATCCTCAACAAGAGATTAGGGAAACTTAAATGAAAAAACAGTTTTAGAAATCCTGTTCTTTCTTTAAGTCAGCGTTAGTCTCCTGGAGATTTCTGATGTAGATCATCCAGCAACAGCAGGATGTACATCAATGATAGTGTGCTGGAGTCAGCAGCTTCCTGGAGTTTCTTCTGGTTTGTAATACAAATACAGGTTTTGTTTCTCAGTGCCTTTTCTCATCTTCAAACTTGTACTTAACAAGAAGATAAAATAACTGTAATTTTTGATACTGTTGTATCCAGTCAGTGCTTCAAAAATCCAAAACTGTGTCAGGAAACCCAGTTTTGATTTAAAGACTTTTTAGAAACAAACTTGAGGATTGAATAAAGTGAATGTTAACAAATCATGTAGACTGTGAGAAACTACGAATTGTCCTAACTGCAGGACAAAGAAAAGATACTCAACAAGCATATGGGAGGAGGAATATAGAAACTGTTACTTTTGCTCAGTAATCCCCAGTGCACATATTTGTCAGAAATCCAGTGGTCCTCACTGATAAGATGTTACCTTTTACTTACTGATGTGCTGAAATGTGTACATTCGTATGATGCAACAGCCGTATCTTAGATTACCTTTCCTGCCTCTTCTAGGTTTTTTGCAAGCGTTATTCTAGATGGCATAAAAGGCAGCACTATACTTAGCTTAAGCAGAGTTAAAAGCTAATTTCCCCCGGCACAGTAAACAGACTACCCTTAACTCTAAATTTTCTGGAACTGAGCACTCATCATTCCTTTATTTCATTTTTTTTTTTAGTGGGCAGTTTGCTGTAGTAAAAAAATGCCGCGAGAAAAGTACTGGCCAGCAGTTTGCAGCAAAATTCATCAAGAAGAGGAGAACGAAATCCAGCCGTCGTGGAGTAAGCCGGGAGGACATTGAACGAGAAGTTGGCATCCTAAAAGAGATTCGGCATCCTAATGTGATTACACTTCATGATGTCTATGAGAACAAAACGGATGTCATTCTTATTCTGGAGCTGTAAGTAACTCTAAAGACCCGTGGGCAAGAAGGAGAATATTTGTTTCTTTGGCTTTTTAAAACGGACACTTCGAGAATTGCAGTGATTTAGTGGAACTTCCTTATCACCCCAAAAGAAAATAGATAAGGGCCTTTAATTTCTAAGTCAGTGTTTTAGCTTCCTGATTTCCATTTTTCACTCTGCATGCACTATAAAGTTAAAAAAAAATCAACATATTTAGAATTTCTTTTTTCTGCTTTTACTTTAATCATTGTTGATGTTATGGATCCAGAAGAATAGCCTGGAACTAAATAAACTGTTTTGAAGATCAGAGCACAGGAAAATAGAGATTCTAAGTGGTCTAGCAAATTTTACTATGTTTTGTATTGGTGTAAAGTGGCCTCAGTGAATGCTTTTTCTCATTTTCTTACCCACATAGAACAGAATTTTCCCAGTTCTCTCTTGTTGAAATGAGAACTGAACTTTCACACTGTTTCATACTGGTTTAGTTCCCAATTTTTCATCCAGTGTGATTGCTAATAGATTGAGATAAATATGTCAGCAGAGACTACTTCTGCATTTTTTTGAGTGTGGCTTCCAGTTCCTCAAAGACTGCAACTGTAGGAGTTAAGCATTAGTCACCTGTTGAGAGTGTCAGTGCCTGCTGCTAGAATGTGCATATCTTTACACAGATGGTATGCCTGGCACTTTATTATTGCCATACGTGCTCAGTATCAGTTAACCATGCTTTAAAGTAAGATTTTCATGCAAGCTGAAGACTTGGTACCAGAATCTTGGGCAGCACCTTGTGTTTTTTCTTGGTTGTTCATGTTTTTTTTTAATGTAGGTTTTGTCTTCCTGTTTACTATCTTTGATAAATTGTATTTCCACTTTATGAAGCTACTTCAGCGTTGCATGGTTTCAGTAACATGTAGATTTACAGTATAGATTTAAAAAGAAAACTGCGAAGTAGCTTTTGGAGTTCATTTTTTATATGCATGATACTACTTTGTTATGTTTATGCAAACATTTTTACATTTGTAGTCCAGCAGGTGATGGTTTATTGTAATAGTTATAGTCTGGCTTGGTTTTTTAGTTCCAGTTGTAGACACTTGCATTATTTTGCCAAATTTGGATAATTTAAACAAGTATTCTTTTCCAAACTAAATTATTATCCTTATAAAGTAAAAGTTCCTTATATTCTTAATATTTCTGGGTTTTGTTCAGAATTCTTTAAAGTGTGATGTGAATATGGAGCAAAATTAGCATGATGTGTCTTCCTCTCCCCACCTGATACTTACTCTCGTGTTCTCTTGCTCTATAACCTTACTGTCAGAGTATTGTTGCTTCTGCAGCTCCTTCTGCTCTGAAATCTGTCCAGATGAAATCAGGCCAGTGTCTGTACCTGAAAGCTGTGAGAGAGAGTTGGTAATCATGACAGTGGTAGGAGGAATGTGGCTACTCCTCCACCTACCCCCACTTTGTGCATGGAATGGGAGCTCTTTTGGCAGCCAGGCTGCTGTGTGTGTATCAGTGTGCACCCACTGCTGTCCATTGAGCAGAAGAATGACAGTCTGCATATTTCCTAAGCTTGATGGCATGAAGTTCAGCAAACTATTTGCATTGCAATTGAGGTAATTGCTTTGCAAGGTGAGCAATCCCTATAAAGTTTCAATTGGAGATTTTTTTTTTTCACTTTTCCAAACTGCTTTGTGAGACTTTCAGGTTGAAGAAGTGCTATTTTGGATATCACAAAGATAATGCATTTATTTATTTTGACAGTCAAAGAGGAAAAGATGACGTTAGCAGTCCCTTTGTAAACTTGAATATGCTAACTGCTACAAAGTTTTGTAGTTCTCAAAATCACCGTGATGTTACATAAAGCTATTGAAAAGACAAGGATTGTCATTTTAATCGCATGCTTAGACATTAAATATGTAAACCTTTTTCTCTAACATGCTAATGTTCACATTTTGCCTAGGGACCTACCCTCTTGACTGTCTTTGTTCTTACAGGACAATTTAATATGAACCAAAATAAAGCTGAAATCTCATTAAATAACCTGTTTTGCTGTCCTCAGAATCTACCCTAAGTGTCCATTTTCCATTCTGATTAGAACATAGTATATTTCCTGGCACTTGTGTTCTTTTCTGACTGCAATTATGAGGCATTGTGCCACACAGACACAATTTTGTATCACTGAGCAACTGCAGCTGCCCTTTTGTTGCTGTATGTCAACACACACAGTTCCAGGGTAACAGGGTCTATGGCCTGTTCACTACTGATTTTTATTTTCTGCTTCAGCAAGAGGTTTGCTATATTGCACACAGCCACCTAAACATTTTTCTGCTTTACTAACTGGCAGTTTCTCAGTGGTAAGCAATTAACTGGACGAGGGGGAATGGCTTCAAACTGAAAGATTGTAGACTCAGATTGGGTATTAGGAGGAAATTCTTAACTGTGAGTGAGGAGGGAGTGAAAGTGGTGAGGCAGTGGAACAGGTTGCCCGGAGAAGTTCTGGATCTCTGTTCCTGGAAGTGCTCAAGGCCAGGTTGAATGGGGCTCTGAGCAACTTGGTCTAGTGGGAGGTGACCCTGCCCGTGGCAGAGGAATTGGAACTTGATGATCTTTAAGGCCCCTTCCAACACAAACCATTCTCTGATTCTATTCAAGGTCATGATTTATATGCAGGAATATATGGGCATTTGGTTAATTATTGCAGTGGCCAAATAGGTCCTTACAGCACTGAATACAAAACAGAGCTACTTTATCCACATAGGTGTTGGGAAGTTTTTCTTTCAACTACCTTATGTCAGGAAACTGATTTACCAAAAAACCCAAGTTTTATGAAACATTTAATTTATGAAACTTTTAAAACCTAATCCTTCCTTTAAAGATTCAGCAGCCACGCACAAGCATGTGATATCCTTGAAGAACCTTATTGCAGTCTTTTGGTATATTTAGAGCATTCAGACATATTTTCATAACTCTAGGTCTTGGTGACAAGTGTCTCCTTTCTTGACCTGGAAATAATCTTTTAAATTCCCACTCTGTGGACTTGTTCATCATCTTTAAAGGAATGTTATACATATTACATACAAACTGGAAGCCACTGTCTTTTCCATCTAACTTAAAACCTTAATAGTTTTTTGGAGTTTTTTGTTTTGTTTTGTTTGTTTTTTTTCTTTTATCACACAATTGAATTTGTCAGAATTTCATAGTACGTTTTTCTATCCAGCTGCATCAATTAGAATCTGTTATATGTTAGCACTACTAAGCTATTTCTAGTGAGCTCTGCTGAAGCCATCATTTTTTCAGACTTCACAGACTAGAAAGCACAGATGTCTATGTGCAGTGATAATTATTTTCTTTCCTCCAGCATGTTTTGCACCTACTTGGTTCCCCTTTTTCTGGTTTTTGTTTTTATTTTCTCTTCCACTTTATTATGTCTTTATTTAGACTGCAGACATAAAATATACTCAGTCTGTGGTTCTTTGTGGAGCTTTGGTTATGGTTTTTTGCTGCAACACAAAAAATAAGTATTTTCATCCTATATTTTATAGTAATTCCTTAGAGTTCACCAAAGCAATGCAAGTGGTCTCATTTTTTAAAGTGTCTTAATAGCAATACCTGACTCCTTTTACTTGGAAGCTGTGGATAGAGATAGGTATTTATACTTTTTTCAGCAAAAAACATAACTTCATTTCTGAATTTGAAAAATTAAGTGGTTAGGCCTTGTAGCATGGTTCTGAGTGATTATTATGTGTTTTATACATTTTTTAAAAACAGAAGGCTTTAAAAGTGCTAGAAGCATTTGTGTATTAAATAGTAAGATTCATGCTTCATTTGAAATCATAGACTTTCCTTTAAACTTAGTCCTGTGCATGACACTGTCTCTGAGTTTTTACTTTATTGGTAGCTTCATATTATTAATCAAAACAGAACAGTGCAAGGAGAGGACGATACATCCTTGTGTAAAAATTGTAAACAATTTAATTAGTCAATCATTGAAGAGTAAATAAGAGCAAATAACTGTGAACTCTAAATTCGTTTTCTATCTTCTTGGGGCTTTATTTTAACTTTTTACAGTTATGCTCAGGAAGAGAGTTACAGCCTGTCTTCCAGAGAAGCTTGAAGTCTTCATGGAGTTTCTTTAATTGTTAGTTGTCTTTTGGTAGAAAAACCTCTAAGACTTTTGTTAATTTTACCCGTAAGTAAATTAGAAAGTTATTCTCCAGTGGCTTTGCACTGAAATTTGAGAGGAGGATTAAGTATTTGGGGCTTTTGGGATGTTACAGGTGGTTAGCAAACCTTGTGACACTAATTTGTAGACCTTATGCTACCTTTGGATTTCAAAATCCTGAGTTCAGGGCCTAGGTATAGATGCACAGAGAATATGT
>VWYO01005559.1:28548-55444 GCA_013400275.1 Rhadina sibilatrix | reverse complement strand
TGCTTAAATTACAGTCCAGGTTTTGGTGCATGTGTTCTGGCTGGCCATTGAGGCCAATGCTCCTTCTTCAATATAACTGAAGAATTTAGGCACACTAAAGAGAGGATTTCATGGCAGTTGTTATCTCTAATAGAAGCTGGACAAATGAAAATGGAAAGGCACAGTGATGCTGGAACATGTCTTCATTTTTCTGATAGCTAGATAAAGAAAAATTGAAGTGCAATGTTGTTCAGCCAGTAGGTAGCTTAATGAGCTAGCAGCCCTATTCTGCTGTTTCAAAATGTTTGGTACACTTTGTACTTCTGTGGAGTGGGTTGGTAACTGCACAATTCATAAAGGCAGTGAAATGAAATTAATGCAAACCCCCTTATTCTTACATAAAACAGAAGTAATAATATATGAATCTAGTCTTGGGCTGACAATTGCATGACTAGCTGTCATACAAGACACATTTGACCACAGAATCCCTAGGGAAAACATTTCTTTTACAAGTTGACAGAAGAAATGTTTGGACTAGAGAAGAATTCAGATAATTCATCAAATTGCATCTGTTTTGAAACTAGAATAAATTGATGGCATGCTTCTTTAACTTTGTTTATGTTGTTTTGAAATCTAAGGAAGATAAATGTTTCTTCAAGGAGTGTGGACCTACGTTTTAGGGTTCATTTGTAGATTTTTAAATTCATTAAAAATACTTAGATAATCATTAATTATCATTTAGACGCTATTGCATAATGAGCAGTGAGATCATAGCATATGACTGAGTCATTATGAGGTGACCATGCTGACTTTGAAGGTTAATTGATTCTAAGTTCCCTGAGTAGGTTCCCATAATGACTTCCTCTGAGATCTGGCGATAGTTCTGTTTCATAGCTAAGAAAGCCTGGCAACTTGCAAAAGCACTATCCAGAAATCCTTTTTCCATGGGCGTGATGTATTTTATTTCCCAGAGGGAGGTGTGTGGGTTGCAATCACATCTGTCAACCTTCCTTTGGGAAGGCTGGGAAATGCTTTTACCACCATTGCATTTTATAAGAAAGAATGGAGTCAGCTGAAAGCTTTAATTTACTTCTCTCATTTCAGGAAAGCTAGCACTTCTGCCTAGAAGTATCAGTGACATAGCACATACCAGCTTTGCTCTTAGTGAGAATGTTTACAAAATACTTCTAAAAACATGTGCTCTGCTACTTTAAAACAATATAAAAGGTCATGTTATAATGATGAAATAGGTTTGCTCAGCCCTTAATGACTTTCTGTGTTATAACATGGTCAATAATACATTAGAATTAGGTGGCATTAAGATGTGACTGCCACAAAGCAAAAACTCTTATTTTATTAAGCATGGTATTTGAACAACATATTAGGACTGTAAAATTATGACTTAATTTAAATGTAAACAGAAAGATTTTATACAGGAACATTAACTAATTAATGCTTTAGAGCAAGACAGTATGTGAAGGTGAATATGGAGGCTTTGCAGCCATAAAGGAATTTAGCTGTGACTTGACTTGTAATCAAGTTTCTCTGTTAATCTGAATGGGTATAGATTGCTGTCCATCCTTTTCTTACTAGCATTTTGGCACTAAGAGTTGTCTTAGGGCACAAAGAACTGATCAGGAAACTGTCTGGTAATTTCTACCAGCAAATAGAGGAATTGAAAGCTCTGTGCTTCCTGGGGATACCAGGTAGCACCAAGTACTAGGTCTTGGTGAATCTCTTGCCTCCACTCCCTTCAGGAAACATCTTTATCCAGTTTGTGGTGGGGTGCAGCAGTATTTAAATGTTGGTTGTGTGGGCCCCTGTCTTGGTTTGGAAAGACAGGTATCTGCCAGGGAAACTGGAGTTTCCCTTAGAATGGGGAAGGTAAACCCCTCACCCCCTGCCAAATTATAATTTTGCAATCAAGGGCTTTCAGGAAAGATTTTGGGGATAGGAATAACAGTTCTTTACTAGGAATATTAACAATACAAATGTAGTAGGAAACAAAACCACCCAANCATCTCCTCAACTGCTTTTAATAGGTGAAAATAGAATACACAACCCCTGGCTCCACAACCCAGGACAGCCCCTCTGTAGAGACCCAAAGGCAGGCTGGGAGCAAGTTTACATGGTTTGGGAACCCATGAAATGGTTTGGTTTCAGTCAGATTTCAGCAGAGTGTTTGTGCATCAGCATCCCCAACATCAATTTAGAAACAAGGGCCCCTTGTAATGGAGGTGGAAACAGTGCACTTGGTAGGAGATGATGTTTAAAAAGACCAGTCAAAAGGGCTGATGTATGAAGTTACCTGTGCCTTCTTTAGATTAATACTGCTTCTGTGCTTGAGATGGGATATCCACATTGGTGCAATTGGGCTCTCTCCATGCCTTCTAGCTCCACTTTTGAAGGTGACTCTGGTTCACTAAACCATGCAGTGTTTATGTATGTGGGACTCTGTTACACTGGCTAAGGCGCAGGACTAGACTTGACAGCACAACAGCTTTTGAAGGAGGCTTTTGAAGGCTGCAGTAGCTTACACAGCCAGTACCTTTACTGGCTTCTTCTAACCCATTTCTTCATCCATGATATCTGGAAGTCTAGTCAAGATCATCTAGTTATTCTACACCTATAATCCAATTATGAAATTTGTGAAACCTGGCTCTGCTGATAAATCTGAAGACATTGTATGTAATTCAGTCAATTAAATGTGGAAGTCAAACTTGTAAAGTATGTTGAGTGTGGACATATGTTAACCCTCCATGACTCACTTGAAGATTGCCTGAAGGTTTTTTGTGTGCCCATGGTAATACAGCTTAATATCAGATCTTCCTGAGTCAGCAAAAGGGTAAGGAATAAGCAGTTTCCTGACAAGCATGAAGGGGAAGCTGCAAAACACAACCTCCCATGGGGAAATGGTTCACTCCCTCGCATGTGTGGGAAGGGCCTCCAGCATTTCTGAGCTTCCAGGTGAAGTTCTTTATGCATGCTACTATAATTTTTTACTCATCATTGCTATAAAAACCCTTTTTTCTCAAGCTTTATGTCCCTACCATAAGTAAGCAGCAGGAGCAGATAGATGGGTACTGTGCTTGCCAGCTATGGCAGAGCCTCAGGCTTCTGGAGCTCACCCCCGCATCTGGGGAGATACCAGCAGGAGAATTCACAGTGGCCCCCTCTCTGAGGTGAACCCACGCAGGATCTCCTCCTAGACATCAAGAGTGAGATGTGTTACATGAGGGGGCACAGCAAAGTCCCACAGACCAGAGGTACAGCTGCTTCTGGAACAACACTTTGAGTGCATTACAGCTCGTCCCTCTTCAGTCGCCTACTCATTCAGCAAGGGCTGCCAAGTCACTTAGGGTAACAGTACTTAAGCATCACAGAAGCACACAACAGATTGGAAAAATCTACCACTTTTGCTAATGAACTTCTCAGTTTAAAAAAAAAAAGAAAAAACCTTTCAAGCCTTTTACCTTCTCTGGCCCTCAGTTTTGAGATTTGCAAGCGCTAGGTATATTACCTGTGAAATACAGATAATGTTTTATTGCACACAATTATAAGGCTTATGGTGTATATTAAAAAAATGTCACTACAATTAACCTGTGATAAAGACAGGAGAATAGTATTCAGCAGTACAGAATCAGAATAATTTCAGATAAGGAGAAACTGAAGAATCTCTTAAAAATGCAGATATCTCAAAAAGTTGCAAACTTGAGAAGTTGAATCCTTTGGGGGGGGGGGCTCTATAAAGAATATGTATAATCAGTGATAGTCATAGATGACTATTAAGTTCACAGACTGCATCTCTTTAAAATGCCAGCAGGGGTAAGAGCAAGCTTTACCAGCCATGAAGCATAACAACACCTGTGTGACACCGTCACATCTGTTTGAGACTGCAGGGTGGACACCACAGTGCTTGGAGAGGACATTGCTGCATATGCCTACCTGAGTACTTCCCTAGTAGTAGTGATGGCTACTACTAGCACCAGCAGGAGCTTTTGCTGGTTTTGCTGGGTTTCCAGCTGCTTGAAAAGCAAGACCAGATGCAGTCTTTTTGTGCAGTCTTACAAGCTCTTCCTCAGCTGAGGATCCCTCTTCTCTGGTTCCCAAAACTGTGTGATCGCTAGCCCAGTGCCAAACCATACTGGGTGCATACATGTGATGGGTTTTGCTGTGGCTTCTGCTGCAGCTGCCCCACGGCTGGGGAAGTAGCCACAGTGAGTCTGCCTCCTCCATGTGGCAAGACTGTGCTCCAGTTTACAGCCACTCAACAACTGCAGCCAACATCCACTTGTAAACACGCAGAAGCAAGCGTCACGTGATGCTAAGGCCTTTAGCCCAGTAATTGGAAATTAATGTCACCGTTCAGTGCAGTGCTGCAGAGGCACAGACATTAGCCTGAAAACATTTTCTTTTTTTTTTTTTGTCAGAAGCAAACAATGAAAGAATGTGCATGTGTGTCTCTTTGGAAGATGCTTCTGACCAGTCTCTGTAAAATAACAAGTTGGATTTAATCCTTAGGAATTCCATTTTGATGTCTCTACAACAACAAAAAATCATCAAAATGACCTCTCATCCTTACAGTCTATAATTCTTATATTTTAATGGCACTTTGTTTCAGTAATTGCTTTCATGCAGAAAATATTACAACACAAATAATACCCAAAACAATACTCTCATTATTGTCTAGGCAGCTCAATGAAAGCTCCAAGAACTCATTAAAATACACTTTTCATGCAATTTGCATTACAATAATGCAGATTAAGTCTCTTAAAAAGTAGACATGATAAAGAAGTCAAATGTATTTCCAGAAATTTGCCCAAACTATTTACCTGTTGTTATATGTTAATCACCACTTCATATTTCATAATCAGAGCTTTTAATCATGAACAAATTATTTTCTTTCCCTGCAGAAAAGCAGTAAAAATTAGGGTGCACTTTCTGAATTTGTTTTAATATCATTACAATTAAAAACACAGGGGGTATTATGATCATTTTTGCAATCACTAAGACTTTTCTAAGTAATACCCCTGCTTTCACAGATGGGAAAAGTACTTTGCCACAGTGGAGAGTCATATATCCTTCAGCTGAAACGTGTTTGTCTGTTGTTTGGGAATAGTTGTAGTTTTATCACTTCAGTTTCCTATCACTTCAGTATCTCTTTATGCTGTTGACTGAGTCAAGAGCTGCTTGACTGAGCTGAGAAGAGGGTTAACTTCCCTTTATTTCTCTCTCTCTCTCAAATGCAAAAATCCAGATGTGTTTATGTACCCTGTCTTACCTATTTTCTTTCTGCTGTGGGGCTAGAATACTTGCTGGAAACTGTCTTAAGGGCATTTCATTGTAGAAAAGGTCTTGTCATGTTCCAGTACAATTACAATATAGGTACTGCATGTAATGCAGTATTTCAAAAACAGAATCTATTTTCAAAGACTTGGATGCTCTGGGGAGTTTAGAAACTAAATAGTAGAACAGCTGCCAATAAATATTTCAAAACAAGCTTTAAATTTTTTATTTTTCAGTGAGGGCGTAGAAATCTGATGTTTTACAGATATGAGCCAATTCATGTTTTATTTTCTAGATAATGTAATGTCCCATTATGTTAGTATGTTTTGAGTCTTGTTACTTCATATTTAATTTTATTCTTTTAAATGTGCATACAGAGAGTAGGAGGTTTTACTTTATTTACATTTAAATACTGTTAACCATGTTTGTTTGGGTTTTCTGAACTTTTTTTTGTCTGAAAGTGAGACTCTTTTTACTGTATTCTTTTGAGAGGGAGGGACGGAATTACTAACTCTTGGGTATTGAATTAAGTAATTTTCATCATTTTTTTTTCTGGTATTTGGAACATTTAAAGCATCTGGATCCTTTTCAAGGTTTGAGGACAGCTATACTAAAAGGAACCCACTGGTTAAAACAAGTTTGTCAATAACTCTGCTTCTGCTCTCCAAGTGTTGCAGGTGGGGAGCTCTTCGACTTCTTAGCTGAAAAGGAATCTCTCACAGAGGAGGAAGCCACAGAATTTCTCAAACAGATACTTAATGGTGTTCAGTATCTCCACTCTCTGCAAATTGCCCACTTTGATCTTAAGGTGCGTTGAACAGATAAAAACTTCAACAACTGTAAGCAACATTCATTAAAGTCCTTTGTAATTCTAGCCACAAATCAGTCATCATGCAGATCTTGGCCACGGTTTTGTTTTGCTAGCTTATGTAGACAGGGGAAGCTCAGCCATCGGAAAGAAGTTACTGAACTGTAAATAGTTCCCATCTGTAAGATTCTTCAGGGGAAATGACACCTTCTGACAAAATTAAACCGTTCTGAGAAAACAAACCTGAAATAAAAATGAGGACCATGATTTTTATTTTTTTATGTGAATGGGATCTGGGTGAAACATTCTGACCTAGATGCCTTTTTCAACTGGGTCTGAAAACGCTCATAGCACTCCAGCATCAGCATGAAATCCTAATTTACTGTAGTTAACATTTAGCATATGTTAGATCATAATAGGAAAAGACAGGATTTTTCTGGCTAAAACACAATTCAAGTGTCTAACAGAAGTAAAAAAGAATGTTCAGTGCTGAAGAGCACTGGTCCACAGTTTGTATCTATGTGTAATCTCTCTTTCTCTCCCCCTTCCTCCTTCTCAAAGCCTGAAAACATAATGTTGTTGGACAGGAATGTACCAAAGCCTCGAATCAAGATTATTGACTTTGGTTTAGCACACAAAATTGACTTTGGAAATGAATTCAAAAATATCTTCGGAACGCCAGAGTTTGTTGGTGAGAAAACTGTTGTTTCTTCAAACTATTCTTTTTCAGTCTGTGAAACAGTATTTGTGGCGTAGCTTGGCTTGGCTGATTTACAGATTAGGAAATTTGTGTGTAATTCATGACATTTTGAAATTTAAATAAGCAATTTATAGCATTTGATTTCAAATTAGACTTGCATTAAGGTGTTTTAATCTATCAGCATCTTAGCTTACATGGGCTCAGAGTGAGACTTATACCTGTTCTTTGCCTAGGTACTTATCTTGCTGCTTTTTCCTTTAGCTCCTGAAATAGTAAATTATGAGCCTCTTGGTCTTGAAGCAGATATGTGGTAAGTTATTGGATCTTACTTGAAATAAATCTCTCGTGATTATGCTTATGTTCTAACCTTTTTTTTTCTCCCCTCTCTCTCTCTTTCCATCTATTTTTCTCTCCTCTCCCTCATCCTTTTTTTGTTTGTTTTTCTTTCAATCCAGGAGCATTGGTGTAATAACTTATATTCTGTAAGTACCAAAATCTATGGGTGTTTCTTGCAAATGCTGTTGTTTTTTAATTCTTATTCTATCCTCTGGGGTGCTGGTGGTGTCTGTACAAATCAAATCATTCTGATTGCACATCATAATTCAAGTTGTAGGATCTTAAAGCAATAGAATAATTATTGAAGGAATTCCCACTAATCAGCATTGAGCTAGCACGGGAAACTGTCTTCAAATCTGTAGGTGACTTTCCTGCAGCTAGATCTTAACAGTATTCTTTGAAATTACAGCAATTTTTTTTTGCCCTGCTGCATCACATCTCCATGAAAGTAGATTTGCAGCCTTAAAATGGAAAAGAAAAATGTTTACTCTCTATTTTTTTTTTGATCTCAGAGGGCGGAAGCTGTAGTGTTACAACACGTAATGAGAGGAGTGTTCTGTCTTTCTTGCAGTCTAAGTGGTGCATCTCCGTTTCTTGGAGAAACCAAACAGGAAACACTGGCAAATGTGTCTGCTGTGAATTATGAATTTGAAGAAGAATTCTTCAGTAATACCAGTGCCCTAGCTAAAGACTTTATACGAAGGCTTCTAGTCAAAGATCCAAAGTGAGTTGTTTTTCTTTTGTGTGGCATTTACATCTCTAGTATTTAAAATCACATGATATTTGGAGATGATTGTTTAATAAACATAAAACAGTATGCATTTTATTAATATCTGAAACAGTTCTATCTCTTATTCTCTTAAAGGAAGAGAATGACTATTCAAGATAGTTTGCTGCATCCTTGGATCAAGGTTAGCATGCCATTCATTCTCTCTTGTCCTGTTTTTAATCATTCTTAATTTCATGCTTTTCAAGTTCCTTAACATGGAGTATTGTCATAATTGTCTAATGTAACTTACTGTTTTGGAAAGCTGTCTGTATGAAAGCTAAGACATGCAGAATGTGGGCTTCATTAATATATGCTCTGTGTGAGTTAGCAGTAGGGAAGTAGCCCCCTATGGGAATTAAACTCACGGTCAGACAGAGATGCTAATCTTCAGAGAGCATTGCACTGACAAACATACAGCCTCTGAATCCAGTCCAGTTCACAATAACTTTTCTTCTTCTAATGCTCTTACTTGGACTGGGAAAAAAAAAACAGTGATCTCTCTTTGGTCCTTCCCCTTTAGACTGAGGAGAGCAGGTGATGTGGTGGTCCACTTCCTTCTTCAGTGTTTCATTGTTTGGTTTGGATTGAGCTGTTGTGAAGCTGCTAGGGTGGGAGGGAGAAAATGGCACCTATTATTCTTCTTAATGTGTGTAGTGCTGGCTGGCAGTTAATTTTTTTAGTTCCGTATCACATTCTGATTGTGAGTAGTAAACCCATTCAGTGCCATTGATTTCCCAGGATATGGGGATGCACAGTGGGTATTTGATCCCTCTCCACTTCCCAGAAAATCAGTTAGCGGAATATTTACCTGTGCCACAACTGCTCCAGTTCGCAGTACAACATCCGAGGGAGGCACTTCTACACCAATGTGCCAAACTACAAATTTGACTATGCTTTGCTGACTTTTTGCTGAGGTAATCTGAAATAGTTGATGTGCGTGGAATGTATTGACATGGTATTTTAAACCACTAAAGCAAACATAGTGCAAATTGGTCTGTTCTTGGACCGAGTTCCACACTTGTGCAAAGAGGCAGGTTGTTTTGTACCCTGTTACTTTTCTTTATAACTTAACTTTCCAGGCATTCGATTCCCACTCCACTGGTCGTATCCTCTTTCCCCCTTTCCCACCACTATCTTTTACCTGCATTTCCATGTCAGGGAAGGTTGAAACTAATTCCCTTCCAACCCAAGCCTTTCCATGATTCTATGATTGAGATATATAGATACATATAGATATGTATCTGTAAGAATTACTTCAAGAATAGGATCATAAAATGCAAAATTTGGTATATTCCACTAGTCATTGGTGCCCATGAAATTTTTGAAAGGATGTAGGCTTAGAGCTTGCTGCACTGGTAAGGGGGATGTGATTTTGTTTGGGGAGACGGTAATTTTTCAGCAGCATCCATGTGATTACACTGAGCTTGTAACAAAGATTGACTGCATTTAAAATCAGTCAGGAAATCTTCCCAGAAGGCAGGATTTATCTTGGAAATCAAATGCCTCTATCAGAGAGGGAGGCGAAGGACAAGGCTGAATGTTCTGATGTTTGAAGGGGTTTTTTGTTTAAAATGAAGAAGTACATTTTCGTATTGCATCTTTAGGTCTGGATTTCCCTTACAGCATTTTCTTAAGAAATTCCATCTGTATGCCAGATTAGACTCTTGACTATTAAAATTATGTGCTTACAATTACTTTATTATTGCAGTAGGATAGGAGTACATTATAAGTGGAAGTCATCACTGAGGGACAGAGTCTGCAGAAATTGTGGAATTTTTTAGAACAGCTTTATTTTCCTTTTGCTCACAGCCGAAGGACACTCAGCAAGCACTCAGTAGAAAAGCTTCTGCAGTGAATATGGAGAAATTCAAGAAGTTTGCAGCACGACGAAAATGGAAAGTAAGTCATTCAATAATACATCAAAATGTTGGTGACATACAAATGCAGTAGCATTGCCTGTTCCAGGGAAAGGTCATCACATTTAAAAGTGGAAAAGAAGGAGGAAGAAACACATTCTTCTGTCACTGGAAATAAATTAAGTGCTTGAGTATGGTGGTATGGAAGAGGACTTCTTTGTTAATGATCTGCATGCAAATGCTTGTGTGTGGATTGTTTGCTTTCTGTTGGATTATAAATCACAAAAGTTGAAGCTTCAAATTCAATATAAAAAGCAGGTGGGGTGTTGAGGTCAAACTTCATTTTGTTTTGCTAAGTCCTTTAAAATCTCTGCAGTAGCATCCTATCAGAATTTTCTAACTTTTTTACACATAGCTTTTTTTCTTATTTTTACAAAGCAATCAGTGCGCTTAATATCCTTGTGCCAAAGATTATCAAGATCTTTCTTGTCCAGAAGTAGCATGAGTGTTGCTAGAAGTGATGATACTCTGGTAAGTGTCTTCTTATATATTTAAAATGTAAACTAATAGAAATATTAGGCTCTTGAAAAATTGCATAATTAACTAATCTCATGAGTAGGAAGAAATAGATTATCAGGCTATGAAGGTCAGTTATCCTTAGTTTGATCTTCTGCATCTTGAAACCTTGAAATTTATCTTATTGTGTTGAGGCTGATACCTAGTGTCAAAAATTCATTTCTTGGTTTTGAAGTTTGATTCATGAGGGGTTTTTTGTACTGTAACAATTATATGGTGAAAAAGCATTGTCTGAATTTTACTCATCATTTACATCATCGTTGTGTAAACTAATGTAATATTCCTTATATTTCTTTTTTTTTTCACTGAATATTCAAAATCATTGAGACCATTTTAAATCCAATGAATGCTAGACAGCAGTGTCACAACAAGCAGTTATTTAAGGAGGAAGTTTGAGAGAGCTGGCCACTATTCAGTTTGTGGTATTAGATATGACTAAAGTTGAGTAGTTAGGAGCAATTGCTGTATGTTTTGTAATTACAAATCCTTGTAAATCCAAAAGCATTCTTCTTAGCTTGCTCTACAAGTTTTAATACGCACTTCACAAATTCCCTGTGATCAGCAAGAAATGTGTGTTAATATGTTTAGAGCTGGGGAATATCATCTTTTCTGTGCATTAATAGGATCAAGCTTCAAAAATTCTGCAAAGCCTTTTTCTTGCATACTATCTTCACCATATCCCTCCTGTGCAACTCTGTGCTCATGTTTCCACCTTTTCTCCTCTTATCTTTTGGCTTCTGAACTCTTTGTTCTCCTCTTGCTCTCCTTTCCCTGCCCACTGCTCCCCCCACCACCCTCAGCTATCTGTATGCTTTTTAACACTGGATCAGCATTTCACACCTGTGTTCCAGCAGAAAGAATTTATAGCCCAATGTTAGTGTCCTAAAAAATCTGAAACCTCAGGAGAGAAGAGGTAAGAACAATCCAAATAATGGGCTCTCTGAATTTCAGCTCTTTGAAATTCTAGTGAGGAGGAGAAAAATAAAGTTACACCTGCAGAGTATCTAGGCTTATGACTTAGGTTCTAGATTTTTAGCTGATCCATTTGAATAGGTGAAAGCTTGGACCACAGCACCTCTCCTGTGGATGGCACAAAACCTGATACTTCAGTTGGTATTCGTGCACCTCTTGGATTTTTTAGTCATCATATGTATGCATAGAATAATTTAATTTTATTCAAGTATTTCTTCTATTGAAATCTATCATTTACTTTTCCTATGAGGGAAAAAGAATGCACCTAATAAAAGAAACCTGTGTGGAATCTCAGTGAGTAACAGATTTGTGTGTGAAGCACAGGGAAGCATATTTTACTAGAAAACTTGTAGGGGGGTTGGTGTGGGTTTTCAAATAACATGCATACATGCTAGCCATATGCTTCATGAAAGATTACAACTTGCAGCTGAAGCTGAAGTTGAAATATTATTTTTGAAATTTTGGAATACTATTTCTACAAAAAAAAGTTTAAAAAATTCAGGTTTTTATTTTTTTTTTTTTTTTTTTGTCTTAGCAGCTGTTTAAATATGGATTTTTTCTTAAAGCTAACAATTTTTCTTCTTTCAACTTTAATTGCAAGGATGAGGAAGATTCTTTTGTGATGAAAGCTATTATTCATGCCATCAATGATGACAATGTTCCTGGATTACAGCACCTTCTGGGATCTCTGACAAATTACGATGTCAATCAACCCAACAAGGTAGTGTGGGTCTGTGCTGAGGTGTGAGATGTGTGGGGGATTAGCTACCACCCTGTTGAATAGAGCAGTGTGGTTGTAAAATAGAAATGTAACACCTGAAATGAAAAGGCAAGGGAATGGGGAAAAAATCTGATTTTTTTCTAGGAGAAATTTTCATGTGCTTTGTGTTCAGTCTTCTCAAGATACATTAAAATGGAGCCCAAAACAGGATTTTTTTTTGCCTAGACATTTCAAAAGTATAACTCAAATCTGAGGTCAGGAACTGTGGTGTATCAAATATCAGCCTTCACTCCTGGTTGCAGTTGCTGGTTCTTGCGGCCAGTGAAGATGGCAGAATCTAAACTGACTGCTAAAACTGACTTTGCAAAGCATTGTTAGAAACAGAGTTTGCAAACTGCAGGAGTGGGTTTTGTGAAAATGTTAGATGGCAGTGTTCATTTTTAGTAATGAATTTGCTTGTCCACTACAGTATTTCAATGCATCAGCAACATCTAGGAAAGTGAAATGGAATTGGCCATTAAAACAAAAAATACAGTAATTTCTTAAATGGTTCAAGACAAGGTCACACTTTTTTGCATGATTATAGTGACCTTCATTACAAAGTACTTTTAGAAATATTCATGAAGAGCAGTATAGAAGTAAAGTGTATGTTGTTTTTACTGTGATGGGGTCTTGAATCATTTAAAAAATCACTGTACTTTTTTTGTTTAAATGGGCAGTCCCATTTCACTTTCCTAGATGTTGCTGATGGCTTGTGTCTGAGGTGGTGGAATAGCTGCAAAGAGATTGCAAAGGGGGATGTTCTTGCCAAACAAGGCTAATAAGAGCTTAATATTCCTGAATATTCAAAATTTAAAAAGCATAAATTTACTGTGTGATAGATCATTAAGTCATCTCAAAAATATGGAGAATTGCTGTATATTTTTTAACAAAGCGATAAATTATTTTCATACGGTATTTCCTGAAGACTTAATTTGAAAGTGAAAAACCCATAAATGCTATCCAATGCCTGCCTTCTATTCCACTGTTTTCTTAATTCTTCAGTAATTAATTATGTCATTGCTTGTATTTCATTGTTAGCATGGAACACCTCCACTACTGATTGCTGCTGGCTGTGGAAACATTCAGATGCTTCAGTTGCTTTTAAAGCGTGGATCTCGTATTGATGTTCAAGATAAGGTCAGGGTTCTGCTTTTCAACTGCTCTTTATAAGGTTTTTAGTACAGTTAGCAGAAGAAAAGTAGTTCAGACCAAGTCGTATTGGAAATTAAAAACTCTAAGCTATAGATCCTGTTTTCTGCCTTCCACAGCAAAAACAAAACACCAAGTTTTTAGCCATGTCATTTGTTACTAGTACATATCCTCTGTTTTTTTATCACTGTATTAGCTGAAATAATTTGAATTATACTAATCTTATAATGTACTTCATGCTTACAGAACCACCTCAATTAGTTCAAATTAGTGACTGTCCTAAAACACAATAGTGAACTTTATTTAATACAAAATGATAAATGAATATTTTAGCCATGGGGAATATTGTAACTAAAATTCATATTTGATGGAGGATATGCTTTGCAATAAGCTTTTTTTCCAAATGTGCTGTAACAATTCATTTAAAGCAAGCTTGAAGAACTGTCTGCATCTCTATCTAATAGATGGTAAAGCAAGCAGAAGAAAGGTTTTTATCTCATGACTGTTCTTTCCAAAGAACTCCCTAAAAAGGGAGAGGAGGATTATCCTTGCAAACAGTTAGTAATCCTGTTAATCGTTCTTGCATAGAGAGGTTTTTGTTGTCACTGTTGGTATGTAGGGTTGTTGAATTAATTTGAATTTTTTTTTTTTTAGAAGTGAATGTGTTCATATAAGCTTGAATAGCTTTTTGGTGTGTCTGTGTACACCTAAATGCACATGTACCTCAATTGAAAATCTAGAATTAGGATTTTAACTTGATCAATAACATCTGAAATTAAATATTTTTGACAGGCTGGATCTAATGCAATCTATTGGGCTTCTCGACATGGACATGTAGAAACACTGAAATTTCTTAATGATAATGAGTGTCCTTTGGATATTAAGGATAAGGTAGGAAAACAATTCCTTTTTTTACACAGAAAGCCTCTTCCTATAACTTTATCTTAGAAAAGAGAGTGGTCTTTCAATTGAGATGGTTTTCAGCTGTGCCATAATTCCAAGAATTTAACTGGCTTTTTTAGTGTGGTTTTCTAAGTTGACATATAGGGCTGTGATAACAGAACTTTAAAGTAGCTGGATGTACTGATTATTTTCCTGACAAATGTTAGCCAAGTGTGCATGTTAAATGTGGTGAGTACATGGTGGGTAGGTGGGGAAGTACAAACCTAAATTAATTTTCACTTGAAGACTTGATTTCTCATTGGAACTCAGGGTGAAATCGTGATTCGGTTTTTCATTCCTTTTGATTGAAAACCACTTTTGTCTGACAAGTAAATTTGACTGTTATTAAGTTGAGTATAAGGAAGCCTAACAATTTATAGCTGATGAGCACTTACCTTGTCTTTGGCAGTGTTATTTGAGCAACATATGCCCTAGAAACTAGTTGCTGTTAAATTTTTATACCATAGCAATGATTTTATACTAGCCAAAGCTCCAGTACTGAAGAAATTATATTTGTGAAACACAGTTTGCTTTGTTGAGGGAACTAATGCAAGGCAAGGTATATTAGTAAAATTGTTGTTTGACTCCTGATAAGGCTGCTAAGAAAGAGATAAATAAAAATAAAAATAAAAATACCGTTTCTGTTTTATATAATTTCAAAAAAGAGAGTGTTGCAAATAGTTAGACATAGTGACCAAAATGCACCAGGGTATACAAATGTGTTAGGCCAGCTCCTTACATTTGAGTAAACAGGGTGGGGGGAAGCATATGGGAATATTATGAATAGAAGTGGGACATCTGTTTCAACACAATTGCACATGCAGCTTCTTCCTCGCATTGCACAGAAATCCCACCGTGGCTGTGATCTGGAACAAATAAAGTAGGAAAATAAGTTCTGGAGGAAGAAAGCCTTTGAAGAAATAACCCACCTGCCAGTTGGGTTGTTGGGTTGTACGTGTGTCTGTCACCTACAGCCAGTTTGTGAGCTCTGCTAGTGGAGCTGTGTGGCTGGGCAATGGAGGGGGAGAAGTGTCCCATGCAGGATTCAGGGCATTCAGGCTGTGCACGGTGTACAGGCAGTGTATATCACGGCGTGACACAGGAAATTACACTGGCATGTTCTCCTGTAATTGCAGTCCGGGGAGACCGCTCTCCACGTGGCAGCTCGGTACGGGCATGTGGATGTGGTTCAGTTTCTCTGTAGCATTGGATCCAATCCAAACTTTCAAGATAAGGTGAGTCTTGAACACTATCTGAATTTTTTTTTTCAACAAATAAGGCTTTATATAAGTGGTCAAATCTTTAAGTCCCACTTTTAGCCTCTGACACATTTGCAAACAAGAATTACAGAGGTTTTGATAGCTCTTAATAGATAAAAATTATATGAAAAACTGAGAGAACCAACCAGTGCTATAAATTACAGGTTCTCTCAAAAATGAAAGCTTAAAGATGGAGAAACAATTCCATGAAGGTGTGATTGGTAATGTGTACCCTGTGAGTTCAGCTAAAGATTTTTATTAGTTTTTGCCTTGAATTCTGCTTGGTTTTAGCAGTCATAGGATTTTTCTGCAGTGTCAAGGACTCATTTTTGAAAATGAGAGGAGGTCTCAGGAGGGTTTTTTTCAAGGTCTGAGCTCTTGCAAGAAAACAAAGAAGAAAAGGCTTAATAGAAAAGGAAAATCCATTTGACCCAAATTTGATACTGTGTGTGAGTTCCACAAGCCTCCCCAGGTGCCGCATCCTCTAGGACTTCCTTTTCATTGTTTAAGGAGCCCTATGCTAAAGGAGGACAGGACATGCTCAAGATTTTTACAGAAACCTTGAATACAGTCCAGGTCCTCTTCTATTATCAGCCTCAGTTGTCTCCTCTTTGATATTTGCTGGGTACAGAAAGAATATCCCATTTCTTAGAATTTGATAGAACTACTTCTTTTAGTGGGTTTTAATTCTCCCTGCTTTTTCAGTGGACTACTTTCAGCATGTTTTTGTGAAACATTTGAGGATTTTAATGGTGTTCCATGGAACTGCTCTGATGTACAATGAAGTTTAATATTTTGAAGCTTCCTGAGTTCAAGCAAAAAGCAAATTAGTACTTCAGTCACAACTGAATTCCAAATGTAGACAATTTCAAAGGCTTATTGTGATGTGTCTTTAAAGGACTCGGGTTTTTAGGTATCTTCACTCCTAGAACATTGGGATGTGTTTTCTCAACATGGTAAGCAGAGAGACCTGCCTCTAACTGCAGGTCTAGTGGGATTTGAATCTCCGTGGTGGTTGATCTGTTTTAGACACTGGATTAGTCACAGCAAACAGGATATAGAAGTTGTTTGTGAACAAGGGTCAATTTTCAAGTGAGAGAACCAAGATAGTTAGCCTCAGGAGCATGGATAGATTTAAAATAGGATTCCAGACACACAAGTGGCATACTCACTTGTATGTCAGCTAAAGTTATTCTTTGTTTTAGAATGTCAGCACTAGAAATTACAACATCTTTTTATAGGACTTACTTAGCAGACTGTTGGTTTGGGTTTTTTTATACCATCTTTTTGTATTTTTAAGTTGGGAAATTGTTTTTCCTGAAGTTTGGTTCAGTACTGTTTTTTGATTTTTGATGTTGATAGGAAGAAGAAACCCCACTGCACTGCGCTGCCTGGCATGGCTACTACTCTGTTGCCAAAGCACTCTGTGAAGCAGGTTGCAATGTGAACATTAAAAACAAAGAAGGGGAGACCCCGCTCCTGACAGCATCTGCTAGGGGTTACCATGATATTGTGGAATGCTTGGCAGAACACAGGGCTGACCTTCATGCAACAGACAAGGTTAGTTACATCCGGAGATCACAGTCTCTCAATTGCTTCATTTGAGTGCCGCAAGTCAGCATTGTTTCCACAACGTGAATTTTTGTAGCAGTTCACACAGGGCCTGTTGATGGCTGAAATAGTCTTTAAGGTTGTCCACTGATGATTACTATTCCTTGATTGTGTTTTTGCTGACCTGTCATCTCCTTATCCTTTATCACCTCACGAGTAACACTCTGAAAAACTGCAGGAACATTAGGTTCTGTAATTGGCAACAAACTGTTAACATCAGAGAAAAAGAGGGATTTGGTGTTGGCCTTTGATTACAATGGATTGGATAAATCACACCCATTTCCAATAAGAACTATTTAAAAATATGACTGTTTGATTCAGAATCAATTTTTGTCTTTCATGACGTAATCCAAATAAATAAACTTGGAATTTCATTGCTTGTATTTTTGGTATGGCTGGCCTTTTAGCTACCTTTTCTAGTAATATTCACTAAATAGCTATTAAAATGAGTTCAGAAAAAAGTTTTTGCTTCTAAAAGAATCAAATTGTTTTTTCCAGATACATTGTCTCTCTAAGTTGTTCACAGATAGAAAGCACTGTCTTTAAAGTTACTGATCAGAAAGCAGATTGCATGACTTCTACATCACTAACTTCTGTCTAGAGTTTACAATATTCAGCTGGTTGTTATTGTTGATCACTCTCCTCCCTCCAAGGAAAGCTGTTAAAAAAGACTGTGTATTTGTATTTCATCTGCTCCACTGCAAAGACCAGTGGCTTAACAGAAATTTTCTTTCATCTCATGGCTGATTTGTTCTGACAGATATGGCTCATCTCCCTGCCTCCACCTTCAAATTAAAAACCACTGTGATTCTTGAGGCAAGGAGATGCACCCTTTTACTTGAGGTGGTTATGACTTTATGCAATGTTTTGATTTTTAGCATTATTTGATCTCTACAGGCTGTCTCTTTATTTCAGGATGGTCATATAGCCCTGCACCTTGCTGTAAGAAGATGTCAAGTAGAAGTAGTTAAAACTCTCATCAGTCAAGGATGTTTTGTAGATTTCCAAGACAGACATGGCAACACTCCCTTACACGTGGCCTGCAAAGATGGGAACGTGCCTATTGTGATGGCACTCTGTGAAGCAAATTGTAGTTTGGATGTCACTAATAAGGTAAGTGGGATGTGGATGCTGAACAATGTTTTTTTATTAGCTCGCCTGTTGCATTAGGTGACCTTTTCAAGTTTTCTAATATGAAAAAGTCTTTTCCTTCATTCTTCTATCTCTCAAACTGGCCAAATGCAAAGTATTAAATGACTCACCTCACAAATTTATCAGTGTTTCAAAGTTTAGTAAGCTACCAGCAGAGAATAAATGATAATTTTTGTAACAGTACAAAACATGCAAAACCAGAAGTGGATGTCATGAGGCTCTGTTGTCAGTGAAGAGATACATGGAAAAAGGGAAAAATTGGAAAAGTAATACTTTACAGCCCTCTTCACTGAAAAAATATATTATTTCATGCTGACTTCTTTCATTCATTCCATTTATTTCTTTGGGTAAAAGGGGGAGATATTTAATCTTCAGTAGTACTTGGATTGAAGTAGAACCCAGAGTTCTAAAGGTTAAGGAATCAGTGTTCTTTAAGTGGTATGTATTTCATTAAGTAAAAAGGCAGTTGATGTTTTTGGAATTAAAAGGCATTGTCAAATATTGCAAAAAAAACCTCTTGAGGGTTCCTCCACAGTTGTGATGGATTTAACTAGAAAATTATTTCCCCATCTTTTAAATAGTCATCTAGCCTTTGTATTATTTGCACTTTTGGCAGTTGCACTTAAGCTGCAATCAAAAGTAATTTCTTTTGCAGTTTTTGCAAAACCTTTCCTGTGTATCAGTATGTACAATTGTATAATATGTTTGCTTATTACTCATGAAAACTGAAGTGAAGTTCTTTGACTAATGTAGTGATACTTCTTTCCTCATGTTAGTATGGAAGAACACCTTTACACTTGGCAGCAAACAATGGCATTCTTGATGTTGTCCGGTTCCTTTGCCTTACTGGTGCCAATGTAGAAGCATTAACCTCTGTAAGTATTGGGAGATGCTGTTCTGCTTCTTTTATGCATGATAGTGGAAAAAGAACTCATAGACAGCTGTAGGAAAAGGACATTACATTTTGAAATTAAAAAAAAAAAACAAGGCTGTTGTATCTTATACAACTTGCATCTGTATTTGTTATATCTGTCTTGTCTACTTGTTCCAGTCTTGCATCTGAATTTGGAACTGATTATGGTACAGTACAGTTACCACCTCACCTACACCTAATAATTTCTTCAAAGAATTACTTGTATCATTGTGTTTTCTATAAGCATAAGTGAGTCACTTCATTAAGATGTATGTCATTTCACATCACACTTGAGAAACATATAAATGCATTGTATGTATCTTAAATATTTTTCTTGCTTTAAGGGGGTTAAAAAGTACTGGTTTTTTGGTGAGAGATGTGTGATGGCATGGATGAGTGAACTAGCATGCAAGTATCCTTGTAAACTAAACCATTCATGTCAGAATCAGCATCACTGCTTCCAGCTAGTAACACTGAAGACATTTTTCATTCTTGGTAAGGCGAGAAACATCCTCCTAATGGCATACCCACAGCAGGAAGTGTCCATTGTCGTATGCACGATAAATTATAGACATCATGCACACCATTATGTGTGTTTTGAACAAACCATGTTTTGTATTCAGATCTAGAGGATCATTCTACTCTGAGTATGTATTACTACTATAATAGAGGATACATTGCTACTCATTGTAACCAATCTATTCTGCTTAGAAATAACTACTATGAGGATGACATGTTGACATTCAATTTTAGTTGAGTACACATATCAGGGTTCTTTTCCTAACAAATTATTCCTGAGATGGCTGAAATGGAGGGAAAAGAAGAAAATGTCTGTATCATTTGCTTTTTTCCTCTAGATTTAGCACTGCGGCTTTTTTCTTTTAAGCACAAATCTTATGTAGAAGGAGAACGCCAATAAACTTGGAATTGTGGCTTAAATAAATTTAGGACTTAATAATTACTTTTTGATAACGATATTGCCATGTCCCTTATTAATAAGAATGAAATGTGCATGCAGTGGACTTGGTAGTATGGCCTACAGATTTTCTTGTGTCACATGTTTTTGTCTTTTTATTATATACATATACACATCCCGTTGTGTATATGTATTCACACTACTATGTACTGTAGAGATGAGATAAAAGAGTGATGGGGGAATTCTTGAGCTGTTGGACTTCATTTATGTCTTGACAGCTGTGTTGGTATAATTGCCTGTGTGGACACTGTCCTTCCAAGATAAAAATGCATTTTGTCTCTTCAGTTTAGGTCACTTCAAAGGACATAACAAAATAAATAGTGCTGATACTAAATCTAGCAGGAGCATTACACTGAATATATGTAACCATCCATTATTCCAGCAGTGTGGTGGCAGAGAAAAGGGAGAAGGAGGAGAGGACCAGAGGAACTTGCATGTTGAGATTTTAATATTTCAGTTTTGCATTGGTTTGCTAGAAGGCTGTTAAACGGTACTGAAAAGTTCATTAACAGCTCTTTCTGAGCCAGTGCAGTAGAATTAATGGTCTTTTTTTTCTCTCAGTCTGCCATTTCTGAGGAGCTAACTTTCCCAACACCATTAAGTAACTGGGCTGTATTATGAATTCCTTGCCTTCTTTCTGGAAGGTTCCATTTTGGAACTAGTCTATTTTTTAATTTGATTGCATGGATGGTGTTTATTGACATTAGAAAACCTTCCACTCCTGGAGGCTGTTTGATTTGCAATACAGGAAACCAGTCAGCAATTGTAATGAAATATTACCAGTAGGTACAAAATATACTTTCATGGATCGTGTAACCCAGTCCTTTCTATATGTCAGTTTTACTTACCTATTGCTATACCAGTGTGTAGATACTCTGTACTTTTCAGGAAAGCTTGAATAGGAAAGTAACTTGCAGTTTTGCTTGTGGATGTATTTTCTAATTCTCTTACCTGAGATAGTGAAATGAGCAAAGTACTCCAAAATTAGTTCTCTCTTATCAAAATTTAAAACAGTACAATAGCATAAGATAGCTGTAAGAGTCAAAGCAGTGGGCAATTTTTCTTTTAGTCTCTTTAATATTAAACTGCTGATCTGTGAAACATAGGCAACTAAATGGCAAGACCAGAATACTGAATGCAGCTTTGCTTCTCCTTTTAAACTTGCTGATGCAATTTAAACTGCATCCCTTGTAAGTTTTTTCCTTTCTGGAATTCTCCAGAGGCTGATATGCCACTGTCAGTCTTTATCCATTGGTAAATATTCACCTGCTATTCATGTGAGTCAATATGCTGATGAGTCTTTTCTTTGTGACCTTTTAAATCTACTCAATGGGCAATATCTAGAAATCACTATCATCTTCTAATTGGTGAGAAGAGAGATGGAATTCAGGGGGAGGAGTGTTGACTTTGCTCTCAGACTCTGAATTCAAAGTATCTTGTTACAGTGGCATTCAGATGCCTGTCAGTAAAAGAGAGATTAAGGAACTGCTGCTAATAATTTATGTTTTAACAGGATGGGAAAACAGCAGAAGATCTCGCCAGAGGAGAGCAGCATGAGCATGTAGCCAGTCTGCTTGCAAGACTTAAAAAGGTTGGGAATACATGAATTTTAAGTGAGGTTTTCATCACAGCCATTCTAAAAGCTCTTGCAAAATTCCTTGCTGCAATGTCCTTTTTTATTTTTTCTTTTTATATTTTTAATTTGAAATTATGCCCTCAATTAAGGCCAATATGTACATATTAAAGAAGCTGGCTAAGCTAGTCTGCAGCACTGGTTTATATCTATCAGTGTCTGACAGTGCCAAGCAAAGCATCTAAGGTGTCTGGCAGAAAATAAACTATTAAGTATTAGTTCATCCCCCAAGATTACTTATTTCATCACCATCACCATTTCAGTTAGATTAAGGTTTTGAAGGGTGAGGGGTGTTTTGCCCCTTACAAAAATGTCAATACTATATGGAATAGTTGCATAAGTTTTCAATGTCATCTTTTAATTCTGCAGCTTGAGCATATCCAAATGTCTTGCCAACTAGAACAGAATTACACGGGACTGTTGTAAAGCAGTATGTCTGACACATCTGATACACATTGATTAGTCAGATAGGCAGCATCACTCATGCTGGGAACGTTCAGAGCCTACTTGTCTGGAGATTACAGGCAAGAGCCAGACCAATTAAAATAATTCTGTTATAATTATAATGATCAGTCTGTGGTTGGAGAAACAGAAATGACCATTTCCACTGCTAGTAGAAGAGGATGCACACTGTGTATTTCCAATGTAGAAGTAGAATCATGTCCTTTAGGCCTGCCAGCAAATCTAGACTTCCTAGAATTGTAAACTAGGATATGACTGTGAAGATGTGAGAAAGTGCAAAGTTCAGACTTCCTTTGCAATTACAGCTTTTGTAAATTTTGTCATAATGGGCTCCATTTTGCATGGTTACATCCCCACACCAAATTCTTATTTGTGTCTGCATGCAGGCAGGTAAATTTGGGATTTATTAATGATGTAAATATGAAAATAATACAAATTGAAGTAGAACAAAGGAAGAAGTTCAGATGGATCTCTTTTGAAAGAAATATTAATAAACTCTCTTCTTGATAGTGGAATATACATTACTGAAGGCCTGTCTCTATATAATGTGGGGAAAATGTGTTATACTTTGTAACAGAGAATCTAATCAATTGAAATTAACAAATTATATCTAACCACTGAAAATATTCTAGTACTACTTAAAATGGTCAGTATCATCTAGTACAGAGCATACCTTACACTTACTTTTGGTGCTTGTGAAGTATTTTGCCTCTAATATAGACACGTGAAGAATCTAGTATCATAGTGGCTCTTGTGGAGGATTCAGTATTAGCTGTAACATTGCAGTGTTTGCACTGTGATTAACTTACTAAATAAATGCCTGCTGGTGAGAAGGGAACAAAATTGTATGCAGTACTGTTTCTGTCAAATTTCTCAGCTCAGTTGCTGCATGCTTGTAATTCAGGGGGACTCATCCTACATGTAAATTAGGTGCAAATGCAGAACATTAGAGCCTCTCTCTCAGCTCCAAATGGGGGAATGAAGAAAGGGAAGATGTATCTAGTTCCTTTGCCCTCACACTTTTCTGCTTTCTTCCTGTTTCCTTGAAATTCACCCAAACATGAGAAGCAGAGAAAAAGTTGTCATAAAGAAATGCACATTGAGTTGTTGGATGGTTCACAGCAAAATTCCTCACAGCAAAATTCTTCAGTGCTGCATGTATATTCTGTAAAAGTATGTATATTGGTTACCTTCCTGAGACTGATGGGTTAGGAGAATGGGCACTGAAAGAGGCTAGTTTTGACACCTTTGCCCTCTCCATTGGAGATCAAAATAGTTCTATTCACTGTTTTGAGCCTGAAAATGTGCGATTTTCTTGGAATGTCAAGGTGACTCTTGAGACTGAGCATTAAGCTCTCCTGTCTGCCTGTCCAGGAACTGATGGCTTGCCTGGTGAACCAGATGAACATCAGTCTGGCAAGAAAGTTTCTCTAAACCCCATGTTGAGTTTGTTGGGACTCACACATTCTGATTTCTTCTTTCTACCACACATTCTGATTTCTTCTTTATGTTGAATTTTAGGATACTCACCGGGGGATTTTTATCCAGCAGCTGAGGTACACACAGAATCCACAGCCCCGGATCAAACTGAAGTTGTTTGGGTACTCTGGTACTGGGAAAACCACCCTTGTGGAGTCCCTCAAGTGTGGCCTCATACGAAGCTTTTTTCGAAGACGTAGGCCTAGGCTCTCCTCCACAAACTCAAGCAGATTCCCCCCATCTCCTTTGTCTTCCAAACCTTCAGGTATGGTTTTGAGCCATAATGTTTGTATGAGAAAACAGTTTCCTCTTACTCACACTTGCAAAAGACAGGACAGCCTATCATATAAGAAGCAAAAGAAAAAGGGGGAGAGGGGGATTGACTTCTCTGTGCATAGGCTTGTATCTAAAGTAAGAGGAAGATGACCAGCAAGTGTGAAGGATACATGAGTAGTTAAGGTTTTTGCTTACATGATGCATAAGTGAATTTGCAGAGTGGAGGACAGGACTTGTAAACACTGCTGTTTATTTTTCACAAAAAGTTTTAGGCTGCAAACATCAGTGTCATTACTAGTCTCCTTTTTGCTGGAGGAACTTCAATAAAAACCACAAAATTGGAACAATTGCTGCATCTCTATGTGATTTTTAAGTAATAACAGGTTTCAGAACTGCCTCTGATGCCTTGGAGTGCTTTTCCCTAAGGTAGAGGATTGAATTAGGCCAGTTAGAGGTGTCTAAAGTCGTCTTCAAACAAGCTGAAAATGGAAGTTTTCTAAAATTTCTAAAGTAAATTTTTGCAAATATTAGGGAATAAATTGCTCATGTAACACGAGTTGGCCTGTACAAAGTGGGAAGAGCTACAAAGTGTGGAGAAACCAGCTAGGTTTACACATAAGTGTGTGCCCGGTTTTTGAAAAACCCACAGAGGGTCTGTGGAAAGACCAGTGAAATGTTTGTCCAGGTCCCATTTCTAATGCTGGGAGCCTACACAAGCAAGCTAAGCATGTTGAGCAGCTCAAGTTTAAATTGATGTTTAAAAGTGGTCTTACTGTATAAGTTTTAGATTAGGGCAGGGTTGCCTTTTTTAAAAAAAAACTTTTGGATAATACTTTGGATTTTGTTCATCGTTTTTAAGTAATATTAGAACAGTGCTAGTGGTAGTTTTCATCTCTAGTTTCTCTGTTCACCTGAGGAAGCTGTAGGGCAATCACAGAGTGGCTTAACAAGGCAAGATCCATGCCACAGAGATTGTTATTGCATTTGATGTTTACTTAACACAAGGGCCTCACATCTGTGACAACAGAAAAAAGAACTTGATTAAATTAATCAATCAAAAGTTCTTGATTTATTTATCTTAATTTACTGTGTCGTACAAAGGGCAATAAATCACTCAAGGAATATTCCATTCCTGGAGGCAGTACAGGAATGTTTTGACTGAAGATAGATTATTTTGTGTTGGTTGGTATCAGAACCAAAGAAGAGGTGTTATGTGCTCACACCATCATAAAATCAGAAAGACTGCCAGTCACACTGGCAAATCAGTGTAGAAATAAAGGTAAATTGGAAGCATGCCTTTCAAAAGAGCTTACCTAGATATAAAGCCAGAAAGATGTGCAGTTCTATACATACAAAGTTACTATGGTGTTATTTTATCATTTGGAAGCTTGGGTTTTGCTTCTTTCAATATATGTTCTTTTGGGATGTAAATCATTATATAGCATGTAAATTATATTATGGGCAGAGTGACATAATCAGACAAATATTTAAATCAGCATAATTTGGTCTATACTTGGTCACATGATTTGTTTGTTTAAAAGCTGTAAAAATAAGTGTGTGAATTCACTAAGTATTTATTTACAAAAGCCAAAGGATTTAAAATATTACACTAGGAGATAAAACATGGAAATGGAGTTTTACAGCTAAAGGGTAATCTCTTTCTATTGTACAACCCAAATATTAAAATTTGCCAACCAGGGAAAGAAATCTTATCCACTAGATGGTGCAAGTTAGTTTTGTTTCTCATTTGCACTCTGGGACTCTGAATAAACAAGAAATTTAAAAATTGCTTATTAGTAAAATAATTTTGGTTAAGGGCCTGCTTTTCTCCCTCACCACCCCGGAGACACTTGTTACACAGTGATATTTCTTTATCATTACTTACAGGAATCAATAATATGAATGTGTGACACTTCCATGCCAATAATAATAGCTCAGGCAATGAAATTGTAGCCCTTAGCTAAAAAAAAAAAAAAAAAAAGGAAGTATGTCTTTGCAACAGAAGTATTCAACCCTTTCATACACATAAATTTCAGTCTTCTATGTTTCCCACTCAGAGGTATATCTGTTAATGAACATGCTAATGGACAAGTATTTTATAGGATCATTCTAACATTTTCCTTTTAATCATTCAGAATAAGAATGAAGTTGTGTATGCCCACAGCTTCATAGAAAACTCCTTTCTTTGAAGAGCACTTTGGGCTTTTTAATCTGCTTTTATGGCTTGCATACTTGTTTTAAAGTGATCTTGTTGTGACTTTCACATGGTTTGTAATCTCATTTTCCTTTCCCTGACCCAGTTTCAGTAAGTATTACGAATCTTTATCCTGGTTGTGAAAATGTCAGCGTGAGAAGCCGTAGTATGATGTTTGAGCCAGGCCTGACCAAAGGAGTATTAGAAACTTTTGTATCACCTGCTCATCACTCTCACTTCTCTTCTGATGACCAGTCCACCAAGGCCATTGACATCCAGAATGCCTGCTTATACGGTAAGAAGAGCCTTGGGCTGGGGTGCCTTAATGCTGCAGGACAGTTAATGCCATTTTACTTGTCTTTTAAAATAAAACTGGGGGAAAATACTGACTTGGTATAGTAGTGACTGTGTTTGACCATCCAAGACCAGTGGTATTTAATTTGTTTGAGAAAGTAAATCTGCCTGAAGTTCTGTAGCTGTTGTAATATACATTTTAATCACTCCTGTCAGATCTTTATAGTATTATATAGAAACATTTTAGGGGTGAGAAGTGGGGGAGTAGAAAAGAGGGATTTGGTATGACAGGAGCAGGTCAGCAAAATGCCTACTAGAATGAAGGCTTCTTCACCTATGTCATCTGGGGATTTTATCAGATTTAGTCTCATTTAGTCCTCACCATTTAAGTATATTCCCAGCTATGCAAAGGACACACTGTCCTCACACCATGTCAGGTCTGGAGCATATTTGGTGAGCCCTGGAGCTCATCAGTCATTGTGAATGGAGCTTCTGATTTAATTTTTTTTTT
>VWYO01005559.1:2335-28536 GCA_013400275.1 Rhadina sibilatrix | reverse complement strand
AATTTTTTTTTTTTTTTTTTTTTTAAGGAAACTAACTGCTCTGCAGTTAGTTGAAGCCAGTTAGCAGTAAGAGGGGTCAGTCACAGAACATGTTACAAGTACTCACATGGCTTTTGGCTCTGAGACCACATAAATTGTGCTTCTATTCCACCAGCCATGCTAATTGTCATTTATATAGGTGGTCAGGTCTCTTCTTCATAAGAAAACGTTTTGCATGCCTTAGTGGCTACAATATTGAAGCTACGTTAGTATTAATCAAGAGTTTACTTTGGAGACAGAAACCTGCTTATGAATACACAGTAATGAATGTAGTGACAAAATATTTTTCCTAGATGCTGACGAGTTTGCCAAGTAGCTAAAGCTTATTCTTTGTGCAGGCTAATTTCTTCCTTCAGCATAATTTGAAGCCCAGTCAAACTTTGCAGGAAACACAGTTGTGTCATGGACTGTCAGAAGGACTTCCTTTTCTTTCTCTGTTCTGTCTTGATACAGAACAAAGTGAACACACAGGTGAACTCTGAACAGCTATACTCATAACAGCAGATTGGAGTGTTCTGACTTCCCCTGCATTTGAGGTGCATCTTAATCACCATTTATTTAATTAGAAGTAGTACAAGTGCAGCAGACATGACCCTAACCAGATGGTGCATCTGCAAAGTGGAACATACTAACACTCTCCTCACCCAAAGTTAAAGGAGATGGGAAAAAGAAGCATGGAGCTCTTGGAACACTTAACATGGTGATTCTTCAGCCCTGATATATCAACACAGTGTGAACAGTACAATTCTGTAAAGCAAAGCAGCTTCCTTTTAGAATGTGCTTAAGTGGTTTTTAAAATCAGTGGTAGCATGTTAAGAATAATTAATAAAAATATTAAGCTTTAATGGGAGCCATTATTCTTGGTTTTTAAGACAATTAAAAGATCTGCTGCTATTGTTCAAGGCAAAGCTCAATTTAATTGCACAAGACTGCATGCACTTACATATGGCATCTGGCTAAATGGCCTAGGGAAGGAATGTGAGAGAGGAACAGACTTTGAGGGTCCAACTGCTAAGCCTCTGAAACTGACTGAAACTCATTCCCTTTGTTCATGATTGCATTTCCAGTCTTGATTTCTCACATACATACATTTTATGTTTATGAAAGTTTAAATCAGATTAAATGTCTTGTTTGTATTTCCACGTCCAGAAGATGTTTCATGCTTACTGATGAAGTGTGATCTCTTCATCTGTTTGTCTGTTTTTCAGGTGTTGGTGATTTCAGCATCTGGGAATTCTCTGGGAATCCTGTGTACTTCTGCTGTTATGATTATTTTGCTGCAAATGATCACACTGCAATTCACATAGTGCTTTTTAGTCTTGAGGAGCCTTATGAAATCCAGTTAAACCAAGTGACCTTTTGGCTCAATTTCCTGAAATCATTGGTCCCAGTTGAGGAGCCAATCGGTATGTTCTTGTGCTTGTTAAAGAAGTATTAGAGATCTGTAGAATAAAGCTTCTTGTATTTGTCTCCAACTGCACATCATCCATGTTGGGTGTCTTCATCCCTATGTATTCAAATAAATATTCAAACAATTTTCTTGGCAAAAGGGAATTTTATTTGTGGAAGAAGCCAGAAGAGCTGTACACACCACCACTTAGTTCAATTAAAAAGTGTCACAAAGTACAGTGCAATGTCTTTTGGCACTGGGATTTACATTTGTACGTGGCAGATTAAGTTTTATGTCAGGTAAGCTGTCAAGAGTGTATCAGAGGGCTGGAACCATTCAAAACCAAGTTTAGACTCATTGCTTCAATTCCTCTTACATAAGCTTAAATTAGTCTTGTCAATGACAACAGGTCAGAACAGTATTATTAAAGGAGTGTTACCCCTCAGTATGTGCAATTTTCATTAACTAGTTAACGAGTTGTGTTTGGACTTCAAGTATGATAACTTTTTGGTGCTGCACAGAAATCAGTATTTCTTGTAAATTTCACATATGCTCCAATTTTTAATTAATTTTATTTGTTCTGTATTCAGACTAACTGAAAGTTACTTGGTGGGCAAACTTAAATTAACTTAAATAACATTTTTCTGAAAAGGTCTTGTAGTCCAGATGTGTATATACAATAAATTATAACTTGTTTGCATTTGTAGCTGAGTATTGGTCTGCAGACTGTTAACAGTTTCTTGGAGTAACCAAGCTCTGACAAGTGTCATGGTTCTATGATCGGAAAGATTACTCCAGCCAGTGGATCTAACTCAAGGACATTTGTAACAATGCTAGGGATTCACCAGACAAATGTATTAAATAATTAACATTGTGCAAAGAGTTATTTTCTCTCTTTCTGTGTTCTGCCATGCATTATTTCAGTCAGACAATGAGCCAAGGCCAACCCTTGGGTTTCAGTTGAGGCATCTGCATTCTTTTATTTTCTATTTTAGATCAAATTACAATGTTAATAATATCAGCATTTGGATCTAACCAACAACAAATTACCTGTGAAAGTTAAAACTCAGAAATTTGCAAAACGGTGACAAAGCTGCAAATACAGCTAATTTGCAGCTGCTGAAAGCTTTTCAAGGCTTCTCAGTCTCAGCTTCTCAGCTGTTTTTTTTCTTCTTGCTCATTTGATTATCAGCATTATTTAGAGACTTCACTTAAATCTGTTTATACTGATCAGCTCAGAGTTTATACTGATCAGCTCAGTCTGGGCACCCATGCATCTCTGTATTGTTACAAATCTCAAGTAATATCTAGTAACTGACGTTTGCAGAAAAGTTAAAACTCTTGGAATTACTTTCCAGTTATTTTGTCTAAGGCCTTAGCTGCCAATTAAAAAAAAAAAAAAATTACAAAATAATTGCCTGGAAGTTCTATGCAGAGATTTTAGGAAATGTGACTTTTTATGAATTAATCAAGACTAGGTAGCTCTTAGTTGATGAGAACTGAGCAGTAATGTAAGCGTATTTTCCCATGTGACTTCTTTTAAGGCCAAAAGAGTAGGATTGGGTGCACTGTCTCTTTTAAAAATAGTTTAATGATGTCTTCTCTTTTCTGGAATATGAGTTTGAGAAAAGATTAAAAACTCTGTGTACCATACTGTCACCTCATTCATGCCATTTGTATCTTCTTTCTTTCTTTCTCATTCTTTTTCATGGCTTCTGCCAGGCTTTCTGCTTAACTCTCACATAAGTGAGAGGTCATTGTTTGTGTAAGTACTGCAAAATAGCATTCATATCAACATATGAATGTTGTAGACATTTTGTGTTCTTACAATCCTCTATTCTGCACCTGTAATATTAAGGACTATGCAAAGATTTTGCAAAATCCTTTCAAGAAGCTGCTATTTCTAATTACTTTTTCCTCACAGTTTGTAGTCATAGTCATAGTTTGTGGTTAGCAGCTATATCATTAGTGCTACTGATTACTGTTTTTGTTAAACTAATAAAGTAATGCAGTATAAATGTATCTGATGTTATTCAAAGAGTCTAGCTATTTGGGCCTTATATAGACAGTCCTATAAGCAGATAATTACCAGAGCACCAGCACTTACACTGTTAATGGCTGTGCTGAGAGTTGATAAATCACTACAAAAGTGGTTGGTATGAAGAATGTAAAATGTATTTCTGATTTTCTGGCTCACTATCAGCCATCTCCATAGGCATGCCTCATAGTGAGGGAGTCCTTTTGTTTCTCTTCTAGCATTTGGTGGAAAGCTGAAAAGTCCCCTGCGTGTTGTTTTGGTTGCCACACATGCTGACATAGTGAATCTGCCTCGGCCTGTTGGGGGAGAGTTCTGGTATGACAAAGACATCTCCTTGTTGAAAGAAATCAGGAACAGGTAAGTGGGAAGTATATTTATACATAGTGTTTAAACATGCTAATTAGAAAGAAAAATACTAAAGGGCATTGGAATAGGTAAAAGGTTTTTATATGGCTTATATGATATTATGATATTTTCAATATGTTCAGGAAGCATATGTTGTGCTAAATTTGAAACATTTACCAATATTATGAGTAAGCTGCTCTGAGTGAGCTAAAATGAACCAAGTGGTGTCAAAATTAATTGTGGTGTAGGCAGTCTCACCCTATAAACACTAGGCTACATCCAAAGACCCATTCCAAATTTCTGTCTAACATCTTGGTTCTCGGGTTTTGCACTGGTCTCAGAAAAGTAGGCCATTTGCAGCTAAAAACTCTGGATGCAAAAGAGGAAACTACCAGGGAATTACCCTTATCTCTTCACTGATTTAGGATGCATATGAAAAAAAAAACAAAACCTTAAATGAGGCCTGGAAGTACTCCCCACATAGTTTGCAAAAAGCTGGACATTATGGAGTCACACAGGTGACAAGGTTATCCAAGAAGTACCTAGAAGTTAGTGAAACTTCTAAAATTCTTCAGCAAATGTCTGGAGCATATGCTAATGGTAGATGGAAATTGGGAATTTTCCATAAACATGTTTAAAGTAACAATACCTTATATTCTCAGAGTGAGCATGTAAGTGGAAAACACTGGTTATGAAAAATCATCCATCCTGTGAGTATACACATTTGTTTGGGCTGTACAGGAAACAGATGAAGGAATTCCAGCACTGAGGGGTGGTGCAGGCAGTATCTTAATCAATTTAAGTAAACCAATAGAAAAATACCAGTGTGTCATCTTTGGTGTCGTAATCCTTTTAAATGCAAATCTATCCAGAGCTAGGCAAACAGGTTTGTGTGGTTGAAAAGTCAAAAGGAAGTGAGAAAGAGAGCTGTCAACAGCAATGACTATTGAACTATTTAAAGTGAGAAGAAAGCCAGCAACAGACATTGAGGCCTTAAAAAGAATAAATACCTGTAATCTCTTTTCTAGTAAAATGCTTTGTTTTGTAATTACAAGTCATGCAATGCAGTTACAATTTTCTTATGCATATCCACCCTTCATCCTGAGTGAAAACAATTTTCCCTCAATATCTCTGCTTATTTTCAAGAAAATTATACAGCAGCTAGAATGTCTGTGCTTGTAAAATATCTCAGCATATTCATTACTTAAATTTCATCATTCCTTTAGGAAGAAACAACTCTAGTATTATTTAAGACTGAGTACAATTGCATTAAGAAATAAACTGGATTTGGAGCTAAGTTAATAATAATTATTTTCCTTTAGATTTGGGAATGATTTGCAAATCTCAGAAAAGTTATTTGTCCTGGATGCTGGAGCATCTGGGTCTAAAGATATGAAGCTTCTCCGAAATCACTTGCAAGAAATAAGAAGCCAGATAATTTCTGTAAGTAGTATCTAATAGTCTGAGTTGTATCAGCCAAAACGTGAAGATCTTGTATAATAATCTATTGTAAATTTCACACATACAACAATGAAGTATACAGAAACCACTGTTGTTCCAATGTTCTAACAGCACACTTGACAGGTCTTGTGATAAACAAACCCTTGACATCAAGGAAACAATTTAAGATTTCAGTTTAAAGTAATAATTTTGTTTTTTGATTGGCAGTAATTGGATTCTAGAATTGGATTCATGCAAAATTCAGCCTAGTTTACATGCCTGATGGTCTCTTGATTTTCTAGGCTTTTCTTCTCTAAGAAAGTTTTATTATAGCTATGGTCACTACCTTGAAATATGAAGGGGTTTACTGCAAAAGAAGTGGAGGCTGTGCCTTCAGAATGTAGCAAGAAGGCATCAGTGAAAGCTAAGGCAATCAATACATCAAAGTACCATTTTTGCATCTTATTTAGTACCCAGTTCTCTCACCTTTTGAAGTAAATTGGTCCTGTAAAGATACCGATGAGTACAGATTTTAAATTAATTCTGATAATTTCAGAAATAAGCATTAACTTACAGATGCATGACAGCAACGCATAGTGGAAAATTTGGAAAATTTTCTTGTTTCAGTGAAAAACTGGTTTCTGCAATTCACTTTTTTTAAGAAAAGGTAGACAAATCTACCTTTTTATGGCAGGTAGATGCCAGATGGAAGAGTAAGGGTCCAGCACAAATGGAACTCTTTAGATCGGAGTATTCGTTATAATTGGATTAGACATCTGTAAAAAAAAATTAGCACCACTATTCTTAATGTTTTCTATGCTTTTCTAAGACTTGCCCACCAATGACTCACCTGTGTGAAAAAATAATCTCCACATTGCCTTCCTGGAGAAAAATTAATGGACCCAACCAGCTGATGTCCTTGCAGCAGTTTGTGTATGATGTACAGGAACATCTTAATCCCCTAGCAAGTGAAAATGACCTACGGCATATTGCACAGCAGTTGCATAGCATAGGAGAAGTAAGTATTTCTATCTAAACTCCATCTATTTATTTGCAAGATACTGTTCTGGTCAGATATTGCTTTATGAGTTTAAGGAAATGCCTAAAGTTGTTTGATTTTTTTTCTCTTCCTCTTAGCACTTCATAAGTAGCAGAGAATGCTTATTAATGCTTTCTGTTACCATTATGTCTTCTGGCTTCTATTTTGTTCAATGTATTACAGACAGGAAGAATTAGAGTTTATTGCTGTAGTTGTGAGAATATCAAATACCCAGAGAGGATCGCTATATTATCACCTTCAACAAAGTGTTCACTGCGTATGAGAGATTTATGTGTCCATTAGAAATTGAATAGTAGGATAACACCTTTGCATGAACAGCTTGCAGGGCATGACTAGGCTTTCCAGCTGTTGGGCTCTAATAATTTCATTACTAGTGGAAAATAACAAGAAGATCTATATTTTGTTCTGAGTACTTGCCATATATTTAGATGCACTGGGGTTTTTTTGGTTTTTTTTGGTTTTTTTTGGGTTTTTTTTCCTGTGAGCAGTGTTAATCAAATTGTCAGGTCAGTCTGTTAGGAAGGTGGGAACATGGGCTATCATCTTGTACTTCACAAGACATCAGCAGTAACTTTCATATTTATAAACAGATTAACATTATGCAGAGTGAAACTGTCCAAGATGTTGTGCTTCTGGATCCTCGCTGGCTCTGTTCTAATGTCCTTGGAAAAGTCTTGTCAGTGGAGAACCCAAAAGCCCTCCATCACTACAGAGGTCGGTACACCATAGAGGACATCCAGCGTCTGGTGACAGATAGTGACGTGGAAGAACTGATACAGATTTTGGATGCCATGGATATTTGCGCAAGGGACCTTAGCAGTGGAGCAATGGTGGATATTCCTGCTCTCATAAAGACTGACAATCTCCACAGGTCTTGGACAGATGAGGAGGATGAAGTGCTGATTTATGGTGGTGTTAGAATCGTTCCTGTGGAACATCTTACCCCATTTCCTTGTGGAATTTTTCATAAAGTTCAGGTGAATCTCTGCAGGTGGATTCATCAGCAGAGCACAGAGGGAGACGCTGATATACGTCTGTGGGTAAATGGATCAAAGATTATGAATCGTGGAGCTGAGCTTTTAGTGCTGCTGGTCAACCATGGGCAGGGTATAGAGGTTCAAGTTAGAGGACTGGAAACAGAGAAGATCAAGTGCTGTTTACTTCTGGATTCTGTGTGCAGCACCATTGATAACTTAATAGCCACAACCTTACCAGGTCTTCTGACTGGGAAATATTACCTTAGTCCTCAGCAGCTGAGGGAACATCATGAACCAGTAATGGTCTACCAGCCTAGAGACTTCTTCCGTGCACAGAGTCAAAAGGAGACATCACTAACTAACACTATGGGGGGATATAAAGAGAGCTTTAGCAGTATACTGTGTTTTGGGTGTCTTGATGTTTACTCCCAGGGAAGCCTAGGAATGGATATTCATGTTTCTGATCTGAATCTACTTACCAGGAGAAAATTAAGTCGACTTTTGGATCCACCTGATCCAATGGGCAAAGACTGGTGCCTTCTTGCTATGAACCTGGGCCTCCCTGATCTGGTTGCAAAGTACAATACAAATAATGGAACACAAAATTACTTTCTCTCAAGCCCAGTTCATGCCCTTCTGCAGGAATGGAGTAATGCACCTGACAGCACTGTAGGCATACTAATGTCTAAGCTGAGAGAATTAGGTCGCAGAGATGCAGCAGATTTCTTACTGAAGGCATCTTCTGTATTCAAAATTAATTTAGATGCTAATGGTCAAGAGGCTTATGCCTCCAGTTGCAACAGTGGCACATCTTATAACTCAATTAGTTCTGTAGTGTCACGGTAAGAGGAGGTGTTTTGCATTGTCATCCTTTCAAAGTGCAGAAAGGATAAAAGATACAGTATAAAAGTTGCAGTGCATACTGTAATTTATGAGCTTTTGCATCAGAGGATCTTTCTCTGGCACCACGTTTTTTTGTGCATAAACTTTCTACTCCTAACTGTGAATTGTTGCTCTTTATTAAAAAGACTGGTGTACTTCTGCTGGTTTAAAACTATTTCTGATTGAGAATGTGCTGCTTAATACTGCCATTTCAACTGGAAAGTCTTAACTTTTGGATTACGCACTGCAACTGTTTTATATAATTCTCCCCATAAAAGGTAGGGGGAGAGAAACATAGCACATAGTACCTTATATGTGTATTTCTTACATTCTTTTTTTTTTTTTTTTTTTTCACTTTGTCCTTTCTTTAACTTTTTTTTTTTTTCCACTGTGTCCTCTGCTTAACATTTTTTTTATATTTGTAAGGAGAGAAATCCACCATTTGTGGTCAATCTGACCAAACTTAAGCGCATAGTTTTTAGCTGAAAAAGTGAGTGCCTTTTGCAGAAGGGAGAGTGCAGTTGATTTGAATGACCCTGCTGGAGTTACAAGAACATGCTACCTCTGTTTCACTCAAATTGTCTGCATGCTTATCATTGCAAGTGGTGCTTGCCTGTTAATTTTCCCTGCACTTCTAAGTCATTGGTGATGACTCACGCAGAGCATTCTTGTGCCAGTACTATAGGTATAGATGTGATACCTAATCAACTTCAATTACAGTCAAATCATAATGTGAAAATCTCTTAAACTTGCCAATTATCATGCTTCGTTATTTCCATGCACCTCAGGTAAAAGTTCATATCATTATAATAGAGCTCAAAAAACACAAGTGTTGGATACTGCAGAATAATATTGTCTAGCTGTCAGTTGTAATTGTGTATAACAAAGGTTTTCTACTATTAGATCCTGCATTACTTACTTCCTGTACTTGAAAACTTTGATGGGGATAAAAAAAAATAAAGGAAGCAAGGTTTCTTGCAGTGATAACTTTAAAATTGATATGAGGGAATATGATCCATTCTCTGTTCTAAAAAGCATGTAATTTTCATGGTGCGATATGTGTTTGTTTATATATATTGTATGTATATATATTAAGACTATTTTTTCCTTAATCTTACATTGTAGTAAATTTTAAAGGATTTTTCTACAAATAAACTGTTGCTTGTTGCATCCTTGTTGATCACATTCTTTTGCTGAGGGGCATTAAAACTTCTCTTTTATTTACAGTCAGAATTAAGGAGAGGCAATGCCTGCCTTCTGAAGTTCTGGGAACCTCCTGTTTGACTTCAGGGGGATTTCTTAGTATGCTGCAGGAATACTTATTGGGGGCGGTTTATTGCAGAGATGGTCCCTGTGCAGCAGAGGGATCTGCATTCATTTTAACAAATAGCAAGCCAAAGCAGTTTGTTACATAGCTTTTCCTTTGTGGTTTTTCATAATGGAAACCAAAACAGCAAATGTGAATCTGTCATCAGGAATTCTCCAGATAACGTGGTGCTGCAAGAGAGGACATTGCATTAGAACTTGTGCTGCAATAATGGTCCTTTACATTAAATATCCCCTCATAACTTAAGGGACTCTGCTGGTGCTGCTTATTTAAAATCTCAGCATCACTCCCTGATAGCTGCACAGTCTTGGTGTGGCATGCTATGCAGGAAGCTTTGCACAACATCTCTGCCCTGTGTATGCCGCAAAGGTTTTAAGCAAGATCTTAAAATGTTAGTTGCTGTTTCCCCCTGCCTTTCTTTGCCTATTTAACCCTTGCTTCATTTAATCTTTCCCCAGCTCCCAGTTATTGCTACACTCCATAGTTAAGCATTCTTTTAAAGTCTAGTCCTCCATAAGTATGGTTTATGAGCAGTCCTACCCTGAGCTGTCTGTTTTGATATTCTGCTTCTGACAAACTGTGTTCAGCATCTCCCACCTCTGCTCTAAGTGGCTCAGTGCAGAGCCCAGCGCTCTGCAGCCTGTATTAACCTCTGTCAACTAATGGCCACTACCACATGCTTCAGCTTCCAGCTGTGGACGTATTTAGTACTTCTGTCAGATTCTGGTAAGTGGAAGGGTCTTTCTCATGTTATAAAACTTTTTGGGTTTCTACCAGGAAAGTCCTCCTCCCCTGCCCACCACCCCAGATGCGTTATGGGCACTTGAGATGTGTGGTCAACTTACCAACACTGATTAACTACTCTTTTTACTTTCTTTTTGTTTCTCCGTTCCCAACAGCATGTTTCTCACAGTTTCTTGCTTCCATTTACTGTAAAATGCAGACCTGAGAGTATAAATTACTTAGTGGACTCTATGATGAACCTTTGACTAGAAGTCACAGCCTATTGCATCATTTACAGTTTTCATGTAATACGCTCAGGAAAGTGAATCACAGTCACAGGATAGCTTTGGATTCCTTTCTTATAAATCGTGTGTTACAGATGAAAAAAATAAAAATGTTTTTTAGATGACAATTTGGGGATAAAATAAAAGGCTAGCCATGTGTTACAAGTGAGCATTCCCTCTGTTGCTTCACTTTTATTAATGCCTTGTTTTGTTTTGTGAATGCAACTAGAAGCAGAGTTTTTTCTACAATTTTTAGAACTGTGTTTAAAAGATGCACAATCCTGCCCTTAATCACTCCAGAAATTGAGAAAGTGCAGGTCTTTGCAAGATCAAAAAAGTTTAGTCATAAGTGTACAGAATGTATAGTCCAGGCAAGGAGCATGATAAACTTAGTTCCTGACCATGAAATAACTGAAGCTGGATACTGATCATCTTTGTAGCTTCAGAGAAAAGTTGCTGAAACATAATGTAGAGCACAAAGCAATGAATTGACAATTTTCATTTTGTCTTCAAAATGCATAATATAGACAAACTCTCAAGTTTGTGGCTCAAGGCCAAGAGGCATTACAGATTACCTTCCAGTTTAGAGAAGTATTCTACTGGCACCCAGACTCAAATCTTGAAGAAATTTTCTGAAGAAGATAGGGAAGAAGCAAACACTTTGGTGCAGACCATTTTGCCAGTGATTTCTCCCCAGCATGCAGCAGCATGCATAAAATAAAAGAAGTACCTCATATGGCTATTTTTATCAGGTATTACTGGTTGTACTGCCTTTGGAACTTTTGTTGCTGACCTGACTGCTGAGTTTGGAAAGCTGCAAGAGATCAGTGGTTACATGCAAATAATTTGAAGGTGGGCCGAGGGCATCCAGAGGTGGCCTTGGATGGAGGGGAATATATATGATTTTTCTCACCTTAAAAGGGTGAGAAGACAAGGGTAACATGGAGAGAGTCACAGGTTTTAGGACCTTTAGGATTCAAGTGATTGAGAAGGTTATCACACTACAAGAGTTTAGAAACTCCCAAATGTCACATGCTTGATAGAACCAGGAGGTTTAGAAAGGAGCCAGTTTCCTAAATGGTCAGGTCTTTACAGAGAGCAACAGTGAAGTTTTTAGAGCTGGCTGTGCTGGAGCCAGTTTCAGGTCCTCAACCTCTTTTGGCTGTGTTCCTTCCTCAAAGGAGAAGCTACCTCCCTAATTCATTGCAACCTTTTTATTGCAGAGATGCTGTGTTGCAGCATCATTTAAAACAGGTGCCTCGATTTGAATTGCATCACTATTTCAGCCTTGCCAATGAAATGGAGGAATAACGCCTGAGTTATAATTCCAAGGAAAGTAAATGAAGCATGTTGTTGGCTAAGTCAGAGGAGATGGAGCAATACAACATCTTTGAAGGTGGACTAAAAGAGCACCCTGCACAATATTAAAATTTACTTCTATTTGATTTTTTATTTGTTAAACTCAGTCCACTCTGTCACCAAAAAAAAAAAAAAAAAAAAAAAAAAAAAAAAAAAAGAGGGGCCAAAAAAAAAGCCAAAAAAACCACCCCACCTAACACCACCCCACCAAAAATTCACTCACATTTGTTTTCAGGCATTTTCTAACTCAGAAGACAAGGCAGTGGGGTGGAAAAGAGAAAGAAAATCAGTTTTGAACAATGCCTAAGGTACTTGCTTTCCGAAAGGGTTGCAGCCAAGCCATTCAGGCTTTGCAAGTAGAAGTCTCTGGGTCTTCAAAAGTCAGATGAGTGGTATATAGAAGGGAATGGATGGTATTCCTCTGTATGGCTACACCATTTATCATAACAAGCTTTACAGGAGCAGTGGGACCAGCAGCTATGCTGCCTCGAAGCTAGATGAGGATCTTGGTGGACCTGGTTTGGTTTTGCATTAACCAAACTGACCTAGCATTTCTCCACCAGCCAGACTACTTTGGGTGAGGTCCAAATCCAACACATGCATATTTAAAGTCGTTTTTCAGAAAGCAATTATGTTGCTGAGTCAGTTGGATGTATCTTAAAATTCACTGGTCTGTCCTGAGACAAGGCAAGCCCAGACCACCATGCCCAAACTCTGGCTCCTGCTGTCTGCAAGCCTAGGACACCTACACTGCCAATATGCACTCACATACCCTAGGCAGAGAGGAAGACTAAGAATAATTTAGGGCATGGTGATAAGAGGTCTCAAACAGAAGTGAATGCTTGGACATACTACATCTTACATGGATTTCTCAGCAAAGAGATGCTGACAGCCTGAGCTCACACATACTCGTCCTGCAGAAATGTAGCACCTGCTACAATGGTGTATGCATTTCTGGTGGCTCTGTGTCTAGGCTCATGAATACACACTCTGTTGTATCTGCACAGGATTCAGAGTGCAGCTTGGTGAGGTATCTTCCCTATGGATGCAGGCATGGTCACAGCTGAGTGTAACACCTGGAGAAGCTCTGGACCATATGTGTTGGAAGTATAGTCAGGATGCTTCTGCTGCACCTCAGCAATTGAAGCTGGAGGGCTGGGGGAGAGGGTTGGAATTTTCATTAGTAAGGACTGAATGAGACATGAGCATGTGGTGCACGGGCCCGGGGTGGGGAGGATGAAGCTGTACTTTTCAAAACTGTTGTCAGAGAAACGTGGGAGGGAGGGGAAGGGTCTTGCATTAGAGGGGCTAGACTGCTGATTTGAAAAGATGGCATGTGTATGACTCTTTGAGTCATCTCCTGCTTCACTTTTTGAGCTGCTCATTGCATTGCAAAATCAACTTTTGTAGCATGGCCACAAAGAAGTATAGTTTGACTAGTCTGTTTCCCATGAAAGATGAATCAGCTGCACTTTCAGACCCCCTGCACAAGGACTGCTTATAAGTGAAAATAAATGTAGCAATCAGCTATGCAAAAGGAGTGCAGAGAGGTTAGCAGCGAATCTTGCTATCACTAAATTTACCTACAAAGCACTATAACTTTGTATCCTTTTTAGGTCTTTCTTTTAGGTTGCAAATGTGAGAAAAAAGTACTCTGCAGAATGCTGAGTGTAATTACTGCTAAGCCAAAACTTTTATTACTGGAAAAACAAAGGGTACAAGTCTGGAATCTTGCGGCAAAGGCAAGGCATGTGAAAGCCAATGTGAGTCCAGGTGAGTTGTAGGACAGAAACATATCCTACTCTCCTACATCTGTAGTATGGATTATTCATCATTCCTAAGGTATGTATCTGGAGAAGAAGCAAAAAAGATATTTCTTTTGAAGTGTTCCCCAATAACACCTGATAGCTAGGATTAGACTCAGATTTGGTTATACTTAAGAAATTAACCACCATCCTCTACAAGTAGAAGACTTCAAATAAAAATTTTCAATAGACCCTTGGGGATTGTGTTGGCAGCTGGAGAATGTTGTAGCAATTACCCTGGAAAACGTGGAAGCAGTGAGTCACCATAACCAAATCAGCATCAGATAGGATGGGCTAAATTTCCTCAGTTGCTCAAAGTAAAGGAAATATCACTTGCAGCTGCTAGACCTGGTAGTCAGGTACCAGTCAAGGTTTCAGAGGAAGCTTAAGGCATCATCTGCAGTATCAATCTGCTTATAGAGGTTCAAAACGGAGCTGCATGAATGTTTAAACTGATGGAAGCCTACAGTTTCCATGTAGGCTTCAAGGACTGAATCAAGGCACAAAGCTTGCAAGTGCTACTGGGAAGAGGAGACTTTCCAAGCCTTTTTATCCCAGGTAGTAACACCAGCCTGAGAAGTGTTTTGCAAAGCACTTATTGCTGCCATTACAGGAAAATACAGAAAGGAACCTAATCCAGTGTCTACAGGACAGATAGGAATAAATGAATACAAAGCCACCATCTAACTTCCCATTTGCCAGTCATTCTCCAAGACATACTGTTAATTTGTCCTCAGCAAAACTGGGAAAATATTTTTCAGCAGAAGGTGAAGGAGAGTTACAGGAAGAACAACCTCCCCAGCTGTGACTTAGCACCATGCAGTTGTCCTATTTCTTACCATCATGACTAGGAAAGCTCTACAGAACTCCCACAGCCACCATAGAAAAGCATGCCAGAGAGAAATTCTGCCTTGTCTTATACATTCTTCTTCAGTAAGGATGTTCAGTTATTTAAACGTTCAGTTTTCCATGCTAGCATAGTATTTTCACAATTCCCTTACCAGACCCACCTTTCTGCTTTAAATTGCTCACTGCAGGAAAGAGTGCTACATCACTCATGTGAAACAGTCTGTGGCACCAGGTGACACAGGCGTTGCATGGAAGGAGAGCACAGGTCAAAGCGAGTGCATGGTAGATTAACATGATGGTCCCAAGGGCCTCTTTCTACCTCTGTTAGTTCAACCAGTTGCTGCCCAACTCCAGCAAAATTCAGCTGCACAGTGTGAATGTGATCTCTGTATTTCCCATGGATATACCTGTAAATACCAAAATATGGTATCTGGTGAGGAGAACAGAGGGGCAACTGTTTTGTTTTTCTTTATGGTGTGCTAGACTTAAAGCATCTTTCACATTCCACCAGTGAGCTCAGGAACAGACTTCATAATCACAAAGGGGTCTCACTAAACTCATGCTTGATGTTCATGTGTACTTGTACCACTGCATTAAGCACTAAGGGGAACATTCCTTCCTCTTTCAGAGTTCATTGGACTACACCTTTTCATTTCCAGAAGTGAAGCCAGTTTATATAAAATTGCTGGAAAACACTTGTTTTCAGCAAATATTTATTATCATCATCTCTGAGGCACATTGTTTTTAATATGTTTCAATGAAATCTCTAAAAGATTTTCTCCAATGAAAAAACATAATCTTCGTCAGAATTTATCTATAATCTAAGAAAGACTTCTGCCAACTGTTACTTTGACTGGTAAGTGAAATCATATGCAAATTGTTTCTGTTGTTAGAAGAATTAGTTTCAAAATCTGGTATTAAAACCTCCTGTAATTCACTATCAATCTGAAGCCACAACTCCTTTTTAGACACCTACATAGCAATACCACAGTGGAGTCATGACTTCAGTGTGCCTTTGCATAACAGACAGAAGTTGTGGTGGTTTGACACCAGCAGGAAATTAAACCCAAATAAATCGCTGCCCTTACCCACAAAGCTTCCAGTAAGAGAGGGACAAAGGCAGAGGCCATGAGCTGAGATAACAATTTCCTGAATGCAAAAAACAATGGAGTAAGAAACACACAATAATAACAAAATGAATGCCAAAAGTATACAAAGAGAGAAGGTGTTTTACCTACAGGAATGTGTTCACCCTCAGGAGCACAAACAGGATGGCGGGTGCTCCCCACAGGCCATGCCCACACGGCTTCCCAGACAAAGGCAATACGGCAACCTTCCCGTGCCCTGCGCCACTCCAGAACAAGGGCCAAGAGGAGGGGGGGTCCCACAGACTGTGCTTCCCAACACCTTCCCACTGGAGAGGGGGACGCAAAATGACACCCTTCTTCTGGTGCGACTGGGTTTTCCTACCAAAGCCATGCTCCCAGGCATGATGTGGGAGGTGTGGAAGAACAACCTGGCCAGGCCTCCTGCAGCACTCAGCCCCACCTCTCCCTGCCACCAGCAGAGCATGAAGGAAGACCACCTTCCCTTAGAGGAATTTAGAGCCTTGCATCCACGCATACACAGCAGGTATGAAGAATGTTATGCCATTGCAACCTTATTATTAATATCCACCAGGCCCAGAGCCAAATTTTGCGTGAGCTAAAGCCAATTTCTATTTGTAGCTTGGAGAAACTGATCTACAGCCCTAATCTCAGCCAGCTCAAGGGCTTAGATTTCTATGCCTGGGCTGAAGTTAGCCTCAAAAAGTAAAGCGTGCAAATAGTGCTAATGACAAGTTTGGGAAGCAGATAAGTTGCAAATACATTAATTTGAGTTGTAACAAAAAGCTGTTGTATTCTCTTCCTGCAATTTCCAGTTTTAAAACTTACCTGTCAAGTCAATTCGTCTTTTTCAAATCTAGGAAACATCAGGAAGTATGGAAATCTTGTTGTGTAAGTAATTTTGGCTATATTGAGAAAAAAGACAACTAAGAAATTGGAGTGGCATTGCTCATTGTAAACATTGTCCAAGAACACTGTCTTTCACATCAAGAGAAAGTCTGATTTCTGCCTTCTCTGCTTGGTAGAAGTGTTTCTTCTGTGTGCCCAGCAGAAGACTCTCTACTGTGGACCAGAGGGTGCTTCCCAACACTTAAAAATCCCAGCTAGAGACATACTGTGTCATGTTTTTAACTCAGACAAGGGCTTTATTAGCACTGCCAACAACAGGGATTTTTTGAGTGCTCTGTTGCCATCAAGCAGGGTGTGGTGCAAGGTTATTAAAACTGCCTCTGCCACTTAGTTTTCATCTGACACATGCTTAATTGTGAGGATGTCCTTCCTCCTATTAGTGTTTGAATCAGTCCCACTGTAGATGAGAAATGTTGTCCAAACTATGTTATACAGTAAGAAGTATTTAAAGCCACAGCCATAGTATTATAGAGGCAAGTTCAGATGACATGTGTCCTCACATTTCCCAGCATCAGCCAGGATTAGTACTGTCTTATTCCTGATGGGCAGAGATGCAGTAGTTGACATGACAAAGGGACTGGTCTGGATGCCCCTGTGAGGAGAGGAGGGCTGCAGTGTAAGCCATTAGTAAGAGAGAGACTTCGTCATCTCCTGCTATTTCTCTTAATTAGATGGAAGGAAACTGGTGATGAAGGTAATATGGGAATGTGAAAAAGAAAATGTGTGAAGTAAGTGGCTCCTCAACCTTGTTGAATGGTTGGGCATATTATGTACTAGTATCTGTTGATCATGGGTGCACTATTCAGATGCCAAGGACTGAAATTAGAGTCTAGGATAAAAAAAAAAAGTTTGATGTTCTTGCATGAGGAACAAATTTCACAAGCAATGTAGCTTTGTTATAACATAAAGGGCTATAGTCCTTCCAGCTTTTAATCCATCAGGGCATCAAATTACAGAGACCGTTTCAAATCTTGGAAGCCAGATGTGTTTCTCCTAACCTCTGCTCCTCTGAAGCCTACCTGTGATTGCCAGCTCCAACAAACCAAGTAAATAAAATATTTTGGGGAGTGGGAACAGAATAACTAAGTGTTGAAATAATCAAACTAGGAAACGGCACTCACCTTTGGAAAACATCTACATTGCTTTCTGCAGGGAGCAGAGACAGTTTTAAGTGGCAGCTGGAGGCAATAACAAATCCTCTTCATTACTCTCCATGATGCAGAAGGAGTCTAGGAAAGGGAGGCCCTCATTGATCCATAGTCCGGGTAAACACGGCACCTGGAAAATAAGATAAGCCACTCATTCTAAAGCCAGCCCATGTTCTGGTGTGGTTTCCTGGAGAGCCCTGTACGTCCAGTTCTGACAGAGTCCCTTAGATCGATTGCAAGAGGGAGTCTAATTCTGCCAGCTTAGTAAGTGCTGTGTTCATCTTACCTAAACTGCCCTGTAAAGAAAAAGTACGGTTAGAGGTTAGTGGGAAGCAGTAAACAAAATGAAGCAAGCAGTAGCTAACATAACTACATATTCTGGGCAGAGAGGAGCAGGTGCTCTTCTGGACGATAGCCGCAGTTCAAAGCCATAGTCCATGTGTTTTGATTGGAAGACTGCTGGCAACTGATCAACAAATGTGACCAAGGTTGACAGCTCCTGTTTGTAGGGTGGCTGGCACGTGTGTTTATAGCTAGAGTCAGGACAGATGACAGGGGTTAGGCACTCTGTTGCAGCAACTTCTGTGCTTCTCATGTTTTGCATTTTTCTACTTTTTACTTTTACTTTAGTCCAGAATATTTTGGCAAAAATGGAGAGAGAGTAATAGAGAGTTTATATATGATGTGTATATGTAAGGCTAGGTGTACTAGATTCTGCGAATCTGCCTGGCTTGCCACAGAAGAGATTTTAACCAGGTTCTGCCATTAGTCAGCACTTTAGTTTCAACACTGTAAGTTTTCATCGTCCATTTTTCCTGGATTTCTTAGACTAGTCTAAAGCCATATTGCACAAAAAGGGGAAGACCTGTCCTGTTGGCAGTCTTTCGGGTTCACACTAGTACCTGGCATGCTCAGCCAATTCAGCTCACTCATCCAGCAGGAAGCTGTCACTTGGCTTTGATGGCATTGTTTGCAGCTCAATGAGCTGCCACAGCTGAGAGCAGAAATGAGAATTAACAGAAGAGGAAAGGGCCAGAATGTCTTTTTTCAGCACTAATTCTGGTTCAAATCAGCCTGAATTGCTTGGTAAATCACACCCATAAATACCTTCAAACTCTGCACAGGTTTGACTTCAGTCTTTGTTTTAGCTAAAAGTATTTCTGTAAGCTCCGGTAAAACTGTCTAGATGTCAGTGACTCTTGGCAGAAAATAATGCAGTCCTCTACCCACTTCCAAGGAAACAGCAACTATCCCAAATCCAGGAACACTAGCAGATGTGAGATGGGAAAGCCTGTACCCTGGAGAATGTTTAACCAAGAAGGCAAGCCCTGAGTACCAACTGCACCTGTTCTGGAGAGGACAGCACTGCAAAAGCAGCACTATGGAATTAACCTCTCCTAACTCACTGCTGTCCCTTCAGTACTATGTTACTCCTGTTAGCAAATTAAAAGTGACATCCACAGTCCTTTCCTTCTCTCCTCAAGCTCCTGAGTACAGCTAATTCTGTTCCATCTGGTGATGAAGGGAGGGTTAGTACTGAAGAAAGGAAAAGGAATTTTGCTGTGCTCTTGCCTGTGCTACAGGATTCCCGTGCTGAAGCCGCTGAGTCCTTCCATGACCCACCTCCCTGTGGTGTGCTGACAGGTAATAGTCCTGCCCTGCCTTCAAGGGCTGGGCTGCAGCTCAGCTCAGGGAATGTTTCCAAAACTAGTTCAATTCTCAGTGCTGCAGAAGCTCTTGAGCTTTCAAATGGCCATTACTTTTGCTAAGCTCCTGAGACCTATATAGGCTATGGTGGTCCTGCAGCACTGTCACAGGTGCAGGACCTGTCTAGAGGTGAGCCATTGCCATCCCACCTCAAGAGCCAACCCTGGGCTTTACATGCTGTGATAAAACAAGCACTGGGAGGAGAGAGGCTAGATGGAGGTGTGGATGAAAAGGCACATTACATGAAGAAGAAATGTGGTACTACTCACCACTAAACATTTTTGAGCAAAATTCACCTGTGTGTCATCTGCCCCCTTCATCTATTATATCCATAAGATATTTTTAGTCTGTTGGCTTTTGGATTTGTTGCTTTCCTTTCAGTCTGAAAAGAAAGGGGAAAATGCTTTTATAGATAGGTAGCAGGTGCTGCAAATGTTTCCTAAACCAATATAATGAGCAAGTTTAATTTTAAATTCAAAGTACTGTTACAAAGCAAGACTCAATTTTCCATTTCCTGCACACCCAATACTACTGATGGTTTCAAGACCTGAGTCTACATCACTCTGTCTTGGAAAACATTTTTTTAAAAATCCAACAAATAATGCTAGTTCTGTCAGTGAGTCAGAAATCATCTTCCTGTATTTGAACAACCCCTGATGAATTTAAGGGATGTTCTGAAGAATGGTCTTCATTTAATCTGCTTGCTCTTCACCCTGAAAGCAGCAGGGTTTGCAATGCTGTGGCTAGCACATGGCCTCAGCTGTCTGCAGGGATAATGCTCCTGGCCCAGCCTTCCAAGACAGGTACCACCTGAGAGCTAGAGCAGAGGTCAGGTTGGACCCTGATAACCAGGTCAAGTATGACCAAGGATTAAGGCATTGCTATTGGATGGTAGGTTTCCCAGGTACTGCAGCTGGATACCAGACTGCGGACAGTATCATAGCTAAACTGTTTATGTAGATTAGGGTGAACTTTCCCCTGAGTAGTCCACGTTTTCATACTCAAGAACTTACAGTACCTCTCTTCTTACCATTTGACCCTGCTTGCTGTGAAGAGGGTATTTTTTGTGTAACAGTATCAGCTGCAGATTTACCAATGATGCAGCCTCCTCACATTTCTCCCTGTCCCAGGATGTTTTCTGCACAGTGAGGAAGATATGTAAATTGGAAAAGTCACACTTCATGTGAATGGAGGATGGTATTCATTTTTACAACTTTCAGAGTCTTTATGTGTCTAAGTAGTATGTGTTATAAAAAGGAGTACAAAATTATATTTGCAATCTTATTAACATATATGTTTTGGTTTTTATTTACTGTATATGGAAACTCCATTAATTTATTACAGCTTTGGAAATCTGTATTTGTGAATTATTTCCTCTTCATGTATAAAGCAAATGTACAGACCCATCAAAATAAATAAGTAGAAAGGACTGGGGTGTGCTGTGGGGAAAACGTATCCAGTTCAGGACAGGCAAAGGATCTGTCATTGCTTCAGATGTAGATAACAGTGGCCTTTCAATCTGCTTCTAAAGTGCAGAGGTACAACTTTTACCTCTCTAGCAATTAAAGAAATACACTAGCTAGGATATAAGATATATTTGCATTGACTTAAAAGACATAAACCTGAAATGAAAATGAAAAGAAACAAGAATGCCTTCAAGTGGAAAATTAGAGACAGATGAGAAGGGCAAAATGTAAGTAAGCAGGTTTCTCACATAAGCAATTCTTCCGGGTTCTAGATCAGTAATTTTTCTGTTTTAAAAACTGTTTTTTTTCTTATTTTTTCCAGCTGAAATGTTTAAGGGTATTTTCTTTAAACTGTTCAAAACTAGTTTCAATAATTGAGTACAGGGAATAACTAGGAGAGTGCATAGTGCTAAGCAGAGGAGTCACCAAAACACCCTGTGTGAAGATACTTCCCTGCACAAGTGTTTTATGTAGTTCTCTAAGTACCTTTGAGGACTAAACTGAGAACTCGAAATGTTGAGGATCTTGTTGGAAGCAATGATCTTGGAGGAAGTAATCTGTTGAGACACTCTTTTCTGATCTCATTTTCCCCTGCTCAAACAGCCAGTAAGCCAGGATTTTTCACTAACTAGGTATTTATCAATATTATTAGGGCAGGAGAGAGAATACAGTCCCATATCCTGAAGGTGAGTTTCTGTAGAGAAACAGGAACCTGAGTTTTTGATTCCCTCAGAAGGGCTGTTTTTGCAGTTACAACATGCAGCTCCCACTGGTGTCCACTGGAATTTGATGAGTTTCTAAAAGCTGCCTTTTGACAGCATCAATAATCAGGCATACAAAGCATCTGTGATGTCTTCCTGGCTGTAGCAGTTTATCAGTAGCACTGAGAGAATAACATGCTGGTATCTCTCTGTAAGGAGGCATCCAGCAGCTGCTTGCAGCTTACAGACAAAGAAACAGATAGTGTTGCTGACTCTTTAGCATAGACACAGGTTAGAAAGTTCAGTCATGTCATCAAGGAGGAGTAGGTGGCAGTGTAAGGGACTTTCTGAGAGCATCCTCAAAGGGCTCTAATGTATATGCCAGCTAAGAACTTCTTGCAATTGCAACTGTCACATAAGAGAGAAGAGAAACTTCAAGTGAATACAGAGAGATAGGCAACTGTGCAAACCCCAGTCTGAGTCAGTTACAAGTAACATGCACCTGGCAGTGTACAGATGTTTCCAGCCAGCTCTTACATGTCCTACTCTACATTGATGCACTTCCAGAGCCAAGAGCAGCTTTGACGCTTGCTTGCTTGCTCATTATTAAACGTTAAAATCGTGTTTGCTGCTGCTTTTATCCTAAAAGTCATCCAGACTTGAACTGCAGGTGCTGCACTTTGGTATGAATCACAGCGTAAATATTGCCACAGTCACTGCTTGCCACAAACAGGTTTATTTCAAAATGACCATTGCCAAATTCCTCCTTTGTTTGGCTGTTTTACAACTCTTCCTCGGTTCTGTCAGTGCACTTGCTATTGGGAGGTGACAGAGATGGTCTTGTTTTTGTCCCTCATCACCCTTGGAGGCACAATCTGTACAATTCACACATGAAAGAAGGTGAGGGCTCTCTCGTCTGACCATTTAATAAGATAAACACACATGCTGATTTCACAGAGTCTTTTTTTTTTTTTTTTTTTTTTTTTTTTTTTTTTTTTTTTTTTTTGGCAATATAACCACCAATCTATTACATCTGATTTCCTGCTCAGCCTGTGTGCAATGCATTCTGGTAAAATAAGGGGAGGTGTCTGATGCAGGGAGACCCCTGGAGCACACTGCTGCACTGACTTAAGTCTCTGTGGGGACACAGCATTGCACAATCATCGAACTGCATAGCACAGCTTGCCCTGACCCCATCTCCTCCCCTCTCTCACCTCCTGTATGTCTGTACAGGGGCTTCTAGAGATACAGATGACATTGCAGCAAGAGGGACACATCTCTCGTCAGACCTCCAGCCATCCCACTGTCCTTTTGCAACATCGTGCCTTCAGGCTATCTGTCAGCCAGGGTAAGAATCCAGTAAACAAGAGCATAAATCAAAAAACAACATTGTGACCTATTTAATAGGAGACTTTGTAGACCCAAGCTACTGGCAAAACTCGTTTTATTGCAATAGCTGCTAGCCAAGTAAGTCATGTGGGCATATGCATTTGAAGTTACCATGCTAGCAGGGCTCCTGTGCCACACTTTTAAACATCTCTGTAAAGGCTTGGTTGGATGGGAATATATCTAGGCACATGCTATTTCTCAGCAGCAAGAAGAATCTGAGAGTTTTTTCTCAAAGCTAAGCTTAATATCTTTCTTGCTAAAGCACTCTAGGTACCATATCTCCCCATGTTAGTGGTATGTGGATGTACCCCTCTGACCAGGCTCCATACCAAAGAAAACACTATAGAGGACACTGTTCTCCACTCCATCTTCTGCTGCGTGTTTTCAGTTGTCTCCTCCATGCAGATAGATAACTGGGCAACAACTTGAGAAGAAGGAAGGCAAAGGTTTGCAGGGATGTTTACAAAAGCATAAAGCAAGGCTCAAAAGACAAGTGGGGGAAAAAAAAGTCATAAGAAGGTTTATGTAAAACAGCAGCTTTGATCTTCTGCCCTAACCCTGCCAGTTCCTATGTACAAGTAATGTGACTGCTAATCTCATCTGTGAATGGCATAGCTTCATCAACTCTTGCCTGAAGAAAATGTTCAGCCTGTGATGTTCAGAACATTCCCCTCCATACATCAGTGCAATAACTACTTTTAACAGAAAATAAACAGGAGGGATTGAAGGAGAATGAGAAGCTTCATTCTGTCATGAAACACATTGTACACAAACAGCAACACCACCACCATATATTTACTGTATTCAAGCCTTTAGTTTGGACCCTTTGGACATTGGAGATAGATAGATAGATAGATAGATAGATAGATAGATAGATAGATAGATAGAACTGTGAAATATTGCTGTAACACTTGTACAGGTTCCAACAAAACATTAGTGATCCTAACTTCATTGCAGAAAGTAACCCTGGCACAAAATGCTGTGTGGTCTTCACAGTAGCTTTGGGGCAGGAAGAAGATTTCTTAACAGTTCCATTTGGCCTCCATACATACAATTTGCTTACACAACTCTTAAAAATTTGTTAATTTCTCCAGTCAGGTGTCAAAAAATGTCAGGTTACTCTCCATTTAGTGTTCTGAGAAATTCTGGCTTAAATTATACACTCTCTAAAAGACACTTTATTCAGTAGACTGCATATATGTGCCCTATATAGTTTGTTTATAGTTTGTTTGCCCTAATTAGTTTGTTTGTTTGTTTTTATTTTAGTCTTCCTGAAATTTAGTACAGTACTGGGAAAAAAAAATGATGCAGTGCATTACAAGTGCATAAAAGAGTTAGTGTTATCAGCTATTCCCTGAGCAGAAAAAAATAATTCTTCCATCCCACTGAAGCAGAGAGCTTAGGTATTTAGGGCTCAGTCCTGCAAAAATTTAAAGGTACGTGTGTAGTTTATTCATGAGAGTGATTTAACAGAATTATATGAGACCACCTCTGTGGATAATAATACAAGGCATGTTTTTTTAGTGTCTTCAGAACTGGCATGACTGGAGGTTCTTGCCAAGTGTTATAGAAATGCCATCTATAGAAATGGGAAAGTGTTCTATTTTTAAAAAGTGTACTGAATAATGGATTAGTCAGGCCTTATTGACCTTTAATGATGATTTTTTCATCTTAACTGCTTTTCTAAGATGCTTTCTTAGGAAAACAGTTGATGTTTATTATCATTGTTGGTTTCTGCTGCTGATGAGAAGCACATTGTCACATCATACTTGGCAGTCAAAGGATGATCAATCTTTAGTGATTTCACTTACCTTGAAGACTTCACTTAATCGGAAACAGTCAAACAGGAAAGCAAAACTCATCCTGCCTTTGCCTCCTCCTTTATCTGTATGATGCCTGCTGCAGTGTAAAGTCTTGAGCTCCACAGACAAGGATATTGCACCACCCATTTACTTCAACACACTTCAGTTTCTTCACAAAAGAAGCACATGTAGTAATTGTTCTTCTTAGCTACAATTCATCATTCCAAGAATCGATCAGACTTCAGTAATAACACAGAGGTACCTGTGGGATCTTCTGCAAGTAAATGAGAGAGCAGCTGTGGAGATAGATGTCAACATGGATGGTGGAAGTAGTGTGAGGGCAGAACCAATGCATTTTCATTACCATTGGGACTCTCTTTTGTCTCCTGTTCATTCTTTTTCTCTCTGTATCTCTATATCCCATCCTCACTGAGCAAGTGAAAATTGTGACAACAGATGGGAGCTATAGATGTTCAGACTGGGGAACACTGCTGTATAGCTGCCGAGTACAGGTTTGTAGCAGCTGTGATCTCCCTGGCTTTCCCCCAGCAGAGGCTCTGGTTTGGTTTTCTTCTCTCCTATCAATAAGCTTGCCTCCCAGGCAAGTTGGAGATTTCTCCCTTTCACACCTGACTTGTGATGGCTAATGTCCTCAAAGATATGGCAGGGAAATAGACATGTGGATGATGTCATGCCCCAGGTCTTATATTCTCTATGGGAAAAAACAAACACAAGGTACTGATGGTCTGACTAAGGGAGTGGGAGCAGCACAGGTGTGAATCTCACCATTTATTCTGCAGTGCCTGCCTAGCAAAACTCTTACTCACACACTTTCAGCTCATCCTATGTAAGGATGCATGGTAAGGCACTGTATGCTTCACTATGATTCATGTGAAACTTGAATATTTTCTTGACTAGGAAAGCTGTTTCAGAAATGTGAGGTAACCCTAGTGGTTCCCAGAACTAGTGGGAGAGGGGAACAAAATGGCAATACAGGGAAAACAGGCAATGAGCAAGTGAATTATACACAACTGCAAGTACATAACTGAAGGTAAGGATAAGGTTGTCCAGGGCCCTGAGGATTAAACTGCTTCTTTATGATATATCTCCCTTCCTTAGCATTCATAAAGAGTCATGACAGTCCTAGTATCTGCAGTCTTATTAAAAAAAAACCTTACTGCACCCTGCGCTGTGAATGTACCTTTGCTCTAGTATGTGAGACAAGGAACCAGTATCCTCTTGGATTTCTCTGCTTGAGGAGGAAAACAGCAAAAAGTCAGCCAAGACCTCACTGGGCCATAATATTTCTAGACTGTTATTTTCTCCTTCAAGCCTGTGGTGAATTCAGGATGAGGAACTACATCTGAGCTGAACTGAATTACAAACGGAGTTGATGAATTCTTGTTGTCTTTCCAGTGTTTTGCATTTAAAAAAAAAAAAAAAAAAAAAAAAAAA
>VWYO01005558.1:68582-78890 GCA_013400275.1 Rhadina sibilatrix | reverse complement strand
TCTCTTCCTTTTATAATACCAAAGTCCATGTAAGATACTGGTTGTGAAAAATGATAAATGGAATTTCAATCTTGTATTCAACATATTTCATGTAACCAGGAAAATGAAGTTCCAAGGAGTGTCATCACAACTCTCATGGTACAGAGATGGATGCACAAGGGACAGGACAGAGGAGTTTTCTTGAAAAGGAGGCTCACTTGGATTTATACTCTGAATTTGCAATTGCAAGTCTCTGAAACTCACTCCTATCTTCAGATATCTACATTCCCTGGCTCTTCTCTTTTTCATTGAAAGGCAGCCTTTTGGTCCGTACATTGACAAAATGTTGTGTAGTAACTGTGAATACAGCAGTTTTTCAAGAGCCTAAATCAGTTGGAAACCCCTGCTATAGGGTAGGGTGGAGCAGATAGGAGTTGCCTCTTTACTTCCCATTGAAGCCAAACTTCTTTGCACACGGGAAGTTCAGATTCACAACATCCTGGAGAAAACTTAATGAGGCAACACGTTTCTGCAGCTGCGAATTAGGACTTCTAGCTGTTCTCTACAAGACATAATGTTTTCACCAGTATTCCTTTGTACATTTCATATAATTTGAATGTTAAAGAAGAGATTAGTCTATAAACCTCTAAAATCATTCAGAGTCATTAGTCTAGGACCATGATCCCAGTTTAACATTTTTGGATAATCGTAGACTCATAGAATTTTAATGGGAAAAAAAAAAAGAACATAGTGCAAAGACAGAACAATTTAGACATTGCAATAATATCAGCTCTGTCTGAATGAATTATGGTAACTCATTATTATCCAGTACACTTCAGCATAATACTAGGCTAAAGAATGCAGTACAATCTTAAGAAGGACTCCAGAAGAGATAAATATATGTGATATATTATCAAGAACAGCAATAAAAAGTTAACAAGTTAAAAATAGTGCAAAGAGACAGGCAATAAGTAATTTTCTAAGGTTTAGAATTAGAAATACCTTGCAAAGTTACACTTCTTACTTTACTTCTACAGCTTGTCCTAATAGCCAAAATAAAATGCTTAGGGAAACATGTAAACATGAAGAAAGTGTAGCTCAGAGGAATTCTTTTTGCTCTGTCATTCTTTTTTATTGTGGTAACCTCAGGGTTTTTTGACTTATGCCTCAATGAATATTTAAAAAACTTTTGGGCTAAAAAGGACCCATCAACTGAATATTTTGGTTTTTAAAAGGGCAATTTTGAATTGAATTGAAAATACTTATTTTGAGATCGTGAAGTTGTACAGGGAAAAAATAATTTATCTTCTTTTATTATGGAAGTACCTGATGAATATCACTGGCTGGATGTAGCCATAGAGATGATGGAAAACTTTGCAGCAATCTCCTGTCAGTAATCCAGAACATCATGAGGAAGAGTAGGAGACTTCAGGTCTATTTACCTCTTTCATCTTTGGTCCTGTAGCAGATCTCCTGGTTTTTAGTGTCCTTGTTACAGGCACCACCAGTAGAAGCAACACTGAAAACTCTGCTCAAGTCTAGGCAGTCATCGTGCACAGTGAATTTGTCTGATGATAACACCCATTTCTCTGGCTGACAGTACTTAATGCACTCTGCTCCTGAGTGTCCTGCTAAGTTCTCACAGGTCATCCAACCATTGAATGGTCAAGGTTGTAAAAGACATCCAAACAACTGAGTTCAGCTGTTGAAACTTCTGAATTCTTAAGGCTAATCATGAGACTAAGTACAACTCAGTCTTTAGGAGAGTGCATCCCACTTCTCCCATTAACCTCTTTCTGAAACTAGAAACAGGATTTCTACCAGCCCCTGATGAATCTTTCCCAACAGGACTTCCTTCCTATTAGCATGAAGTACACTACCATTGCTAAATCCAGTCCAAAGATTTTTTTTTTCAGGGTTCCTGAGGGGTGGGTTTAGGGAATTTTTTGGTAACAGGAATTAATCATACCATTCTCTGCAGTCAGACATTTTGGGCACTATTTGATATAATATAGAATATTGACACACATGGATTACTTTTCAGTGCCTGTGGAAGGAGAATAAATATATTTTGTAACCTGCATTATTCAGCTACATGAAAAATTGCATTTGTCTCACATATGCAAGGCTACTCAAATGACTGGGAAAAGGATCACTGAGATAATAACAACACACAGCTAGATGTGGGTGGACCTTTTCTGCTCATTTCATACCAAGGTGAAACTTTGTCTTTGCCAATAGTCTTTGTTTAAGGGAGTGCAACAACTACAAGAAGAAAAGCAGATTCAGAGTGATTTTTTTATGTAGTATTCTTTTGCAAATTTGTTAGAGCTAGTAGTTCTGGGAGCTTCCATTAGGTTTAAGCAAAAGCATTCACTGTGCACCACATTCCCTTTATTGCACACAAAGGAGAGATGGCAAAGTTGTGTATTGTCTTTCAGCAGAATGAGCAAGCTTCTTACAACAATGAGGACTTAACAGAGTGCTGAGATCATGCTTCTTTTACCAAAAATTAGGATGCATTGCTCCTAATTTGTTTGTTTTGACTATAGAGGAAAATAGGAATGAGATAACAGCAGAGTCTAGGAGACAGAATACATATCAAGTAGTTGTGTTACCTGTTCCTAGGCAGGCATCTACTTTCAAATGAAGAGCATATTATGTGCAATTTAGTTATCCACTAGAAAGAAAGGAGGAGGAGGGATGGTATATGTAAAAGGATTATAAACAGTCTGTATTTTGAAATTCATAAACCTAATTTCTGAAATAGGGCAATACTTTGGTACAAGAACTTCAGAGCATTTATTTATTTGTTTATTTTATTTATTTTATTTATTATTGTGTAAGCTCTAAAGTAATATTTCAATCACAGAATCATAGAATATGCTGAGTTGGAGGGGACCAATCAGGATCATTGTGTCCAACACCTGGTCCTGTGCAAGAAACCCCAGGAATGACACCATGTGCCTGAGTTATCCAAATGCTTCTTGAACTCAGACAGGCTCTTATTTTGATGACTTCACCATGGAGCCCATTCCAGTGCCCATCCTCTCTCTGCATAAAAACCTTTTCCTGATATCCAATCTAAACCTTCCCTGATACAGCTTCAGGCCATTTCTTGGAGTTCATTGGTTATGAGAGTGAATAGATCAGTACCTTCCCCTCCACTCCCCCTTGTGACAATGCTGAAGACTACAATGAGGTCTTTCCTCTTGCCCAGCTGGAGATGCTGCCCAATGCACCCCAGGACATGTTTGGCTGCCAGGGCACTGCTGACTCATGTTCAGCTTGCCATCAACCAGGATCTCCATGTCCCTTTCCACAGTACTGCGTTCCAGCCTCTATCCCCTCGTCTATATACACAAACAGGATTGTCGTATTCCAGGTGCAGAATCAAAGGGATGAAATTGGAGAAGACAAAATGCTTGAAAAAATTTTCCAATGTATTTCTGATTCTAAACTGAAATAGTAAAGTAGAATTCATAGTAACACCAAACTGCAAATTTAAAGGAAATTCATCTTTCTAGAATAAACCAGAAAATTAACAGTATATTTTATATTGATTGTCATAGAATAGATTGACAGATGACATTAATGTCAAATAGTAAACTTGAGTACACCTAAATAAAAGACAAAGGGAAACGGTTTATCTACGAATCATGGAGTTCTTTTTCTGTGTTTGAGCAGTCATTGAATCTTCAGGTGTAAAATAATTCATTATTATTTCAGTCTTGATCCATCTTGCATACAGTACCTTATCATATAGAAACCACATATGTCATAAATGGGAAGTTCCTCAATGAGAAAACACCAGAGATCTTCCTGTAATGTTTATTTTGAGGAGACTAGAATAAAGTCAATGGTTCTCTTGGGTAAATAACATCAATATATTTCCACAGATGAATTCAAATGTGTGCTCAAGTAGAAGGTACAGTTAAGAATTTCACATATGAAAATAAGCAGATGCATGATAATCTGCTCATCTGTTTCCAATAGAAAAAATATTATTTGTTTACAGAAATCTAAAATTGGATTAGGAGGTCTTTTGGACTATTATGGTTTAGGAGACATAGACTCCTTGGGTGATCCAAGAGGCCAATAATGGGAGAACATGCTGCCACCATCTGGAGGGCTCTTCATGAAATCCAGTCCAGGTCAGCAGTGGTTAAGTATGTAAATTTATATAAGAAGAAAATGTACTTTAAACTTCATTTCTAGGACTGTAGTATTAAAAAATGTTTCTTTAGGAGCTCTTAGAAAATGAGTGAATAGTTTACCCTTTAATTCACAGATGATTGAGAGTCATGAGCCATCTAATCTTTCTTCTGCTCCTGACAGCAACCACTCTTGTGACCCTTTTGAAGTACTACTTTGAATTGCAACAAGTAGTGTGGCTTGGTGAGATTTGTAGAGAAAAACACTTGTTTTTCAGGACCAGCATTATAAATATATGAGGGGTTTTAATGAAGTCTAGCTCCAGTCTGGTTTTATTATTATTGTTGTTGTTATTATTATGTGATTAGCTGTTGGAATGCACTAGGTGCACTCCTTGAATGCCTCCTTCAGTTCAGTTTCATCCTGACTTGAAGTCTAGTAAAATGGCTTTGAAAAAAACCCAAAGCTAATAGTAATCAATCTTTCAGGTATGTGGAATATCATCTCACCCTTCATCTCACAGTGAAAGAGTGAGAAGGAAAAACTAGTCAGATATGCTGGATGTCAGGACTCTTCTGCTAACCTTTAACTGGGAAGGTTAGGAAAACTGTCCAATTTCTGACAAAATCTAATTGTAAAAATGGACAGACCTGAATGAATGGAAGACTTACAAATGCATTTTGTGATATAAAAACTGTGTTCTAGACATACTCATCCTTACAGAAATCTTGATGAACTGAAATAGGGCTGGCTTAACAAGGTTATTGGCTGGGTTGAGAGAAGTAAATTAATATAAACTGGTTTTTTTCCACTGCTGGACTAGACTGTTTTGTCACAGAATGGTTGAAGCTGGAAGGGACCTGTGGAGGTCAGTTGGACCAACTCCCTTGCTGAAGCAGAGCCACCTAGAGTCAGCTGTTCAGGACCATGTTCAAATAGTTTTTGAATATCTCTGGGGATGAAGATCCACAACCTCCCTGGGCAACCTGTGCCAGTGCTTTATCACCTCCACAGTGAAAAAGTGTTTCCTGATGTTCAGAGGGAGCATCCTATGCTTTAGTTTGTGCCCATTTAACTGCCAATAACTTCATCATAGAAGGTTATCTGATTGGTTTCCAGAATTAGTTGTTTGATCACCACCCCAGGGATTAAGGTGAGTCTTATCAACCTGTAATTCTTATTAACATAATTTCTCTGAAACAGGAAATTAATGAGTTTATTGAACTGTTTCTTACTTTTTTTTCTGTTGCATAATGGGTAATGGACAAGAACCCAGCAATCTACCTTAGAGACTTGACAGAGCTGAAAATTGAAGTCGATGTATCCAGATTTTCAGGCTCTTATATGACTATCAGATTTTTGTTGAAGTGCTACTATTCTCAGGAATATAAACAAGTGTTTCATAGATAATGCTGAACAAGTTAATCGCCTTAATGCAGATGTTTAGTGAAACAGTCCAATTTAGAAAATTCTCCTATGTGAAAAATCATCATTTTGTGAACTAATTTAGCATATTGAGTTATCACAAAATATTGCTTCCTAAACAGATTTTTAAGAGGGGTTAAATTTGAAAATAAAATAGTGTTCTGTGATTAGGTTTAAAACCCACTGTACAGTGATCTCTTGATATAGATATAGATATTCACAAATATGGATAGATAGAGAGATAGAGAGACAGATAGAAAAGCATTTTTAGTACGTCAACCCTCTCTCCCACTTTACTTATAACTCTTGTAGGTTACTGTTGGTCTTTAAAAGTAGATCTCCAGATTTTCCAACATTATACTTCCCAAGTACACTGTTTAGTTTAAATAAAGTAAAAATCAACAGGTATGTAAAATTGAAAAATTTGTGTCTCTAAACTGGATAATATAAAACTAGCTGGGAGAAAACGTTTCATAGCATACAGCTCACGGATGTTCAGTAACATACAGGATATATTCTGAGTTTATTGAGTTAGGAGATAAAACTTGTAAGTCATTGCAACAGAGGGAATATTTTTATTCATCTTGTTGGAATCTGATCAGCAGAATATCTGCCAAATATCGAAAGAATTGTTTTTAAAATAGGAATAAAACACTCTCTAATCCTTAAGGTGCTGTAAAAAGAGTTCTGAATGCGTTGTTGATGTTCTGGGCACATAATACAAAGGGAATTACTTTTTTTCTAATAAATAATAAAAAAGAAAAAAGAAATAGAATGAAATTAAGAAGAAGCAGGTAAGATAATAAAATCAAGACACACAAACTTATTTTTTATCTCTTGGGAAAGCACTGGAACCCCAAAGAATAGCACTATTATTTTATAACAACTGCAGTTTTATTCCATGTGTATTTTACATATGCAATTGCAAAACCAGAAACAGCTTCAAAATTCTGTCCTTTGGTAATCTGTGATCTACAGTAGTTTTAAAAAATATATTGGTAAATGAGAAAAGACATGCCGAGGACCTCCTTTATTATCTGAAAGTTATATATTTATTGGAAGTTATTGCTGTTAAGAGCAGTTTTAATAAGTTGGGGAATTAATTGTCTGATGCCTGTATTTTTAGGCCTTTTTTTCTCTCAATACATTGAATGTTGCATTTGTATTATATTAACAAACAACTGGGAGTGGTTACTGCTTTGTTCCCAGTGGATACTGATCTCTGATGTATTTGGACGCTCCCTATCAAAACAGGACAGGAAATTGACTTTATCTTCTGTCCTCCAACAAAAAGATGCAATGCAAAAAGTGAAAAAGTGTCATGGGAGGTATGATCCCGTAAGTCAGATATGCCCAGCTGTAACTGGGAGTTGTTAACATACTAGTCTAGCAGTTCATGGTGTTATAACCCCAAAGAATAAATCCTATTTTTTAGCAATTCACTTATTACAGTAATATACCAAAATTATTCTGACAAAAAACATTGTACCACATGTATGTGCAAAGCTAAGCTAAAGCTAAAACAATTTGGGAAATAGCCAGCTCTAATTTTCTTGAAGGCTGCTAGAAATGAGAGGACTCCATCTGGACCCCGTAAGGCAGAAGTCTGACATTATCAGAAGACTGTCTCATATTTTCTACTTGGCTTCTAAAACTGAAGTCACAGCAATTGAAAAAGTCACATTAAATTTTTCCCACTGTTTAATCACCTGTAATTCATATCTTTAAAACTACCTTGCAGTTCTAATAATTTTGATGTACAAAATAGTACAAAACAATACAAAACATAGTTTCATTTTTTTTACTTTCTTATATAACTCCTGTAATATTTTACATTATAAGTGATTAATAGATTTTATTTTTGCAAACTACTTTTTGGCTTATATATGAAGAATTGAATAAGAATACATTTGTCTATTGCAGAAAAAAATATGGTCTGGTAGGAAACTCGTTTCTTTTTCCACCTGCCCCTGAATATAATGAAAAGGACAAAGTGTTGAAATAGCATCCAGACATCTCTTGCCAATTGATGCTTTAGTAACTCTTTGATCAATGTGTCTGCCTCTTCATCCAGGAGCCATAGAGGGTAGGAAATTGATAATTGGTGATGCAGTTCAAAAGATCACGTGAAACTGTCATAGGAAAATGAGCACTTTCTCTTTTACTGCGGCTGTAAGATTTGCTTAAGGTATACCTTCTCAAACTAAATTGTAGAGGGTTTTTTTATTTTTATTTTTATTTTTATTTTCCATTTTCAAAAAGAAGTTTTTTCTCTATTATTTCTCTGGTGGATCTGCTGTGTGATAAGCTGGGCACTTCCCTGACAGTGAAGCATCATGGATACACATTAATCCATAAACCTTAATTTACAAGCATTTCCTTAGAAGTGCTGTTGATGTTTTATTTGGTATTGATACAACATGGCTGCTTTAGTTATAAACAATTAATGTTGTGACTGCTCAAGTGCTGCACATACTCGTGGTAGTTATTTCTTTCTCGTAGATCTCAATTTTTCCTTTAACAATGTTTTTCATACATAAACCCCAAGTAGTCTAATAATTAGTTGCTGCCCTGTTTACTCTTGTTTTGTTCTACTGACTGGAATTATAAAGAGTTAATAGAACTTTCATTAACTAGAACTGTTTTCCATGAATGAAAAACTCACTATATAACAGCATACAATTTTGGATTTTCTTTTTGCATTATACTTGGCTGGCTATTTGAAGAAATGACATTAGCTAATGTGATTTAAATAAGGAATCAGTCTTGGTTATGTTAACTTATTGGACATTTTGTATTTTGGGTTTTTTTGGTTTTGGTTTTCCAAGCTGTGCTCTGAAGAATCAAAAGAAAATCAGTTAAAATTTCTTAGAGATTGAGTGGTGATGAAAAGTGCTTTAATGACAATCATTGTCTTAAATTATCTAGTACACAAGCTATTCACATGGAGCAGCTTTTAATGTTCAGGTCACAGTTCAAAATACTGTTAAATTGGAACTTGACAGTGAGTGCATGTGTGTGTGTGTGTAAAAATACTTAAATATGAGTCAGACAATGAAAAGCCTTACATGCCTAGGTCCCTTTGCCTACACTTGCACCTAGACTTAGACCTAGGACTATTTTACTTTAGAAAATGGCATTATCGATTTATTTTTCACAGTTCTATTTAAAATTACTATAATAAATTTAATGTTCATTAGGCAAATGGATGCAAGTTTTTTTAGAGTATTGTACCACTGATGCTGCTTACTCTTCCTCAAAGACAACGGAGGAAAGCTCAGATAGTTACTGACTTGGAGATGAATCTATGTAAGACTAATCTATGCAAGAACATTTTACTCTTGGTACTTTGAATCACAGAAATGTAGAAGAACCTGAGGTGGAAGGAACCCACCAGGACCATTGAGTCCAACTCTTAGCCCTGCATAGAACAACCTCAAGAGTCACACCATGTGTCCAAAAGCATTGTTCACACACTTCTTGTATTCTGTCAGATAGATGCTGTGACTACTGCCCTGGGGAGCCTGTTTCAGTGCCCAACCACTGGAACCTCTGGGTGAAGAATCTTTTTCTAATATCCAGCCTAAACCTCCTCTGATTCAGCTTCATAATGTTTCCTCCAGTCCTACCTATCACTGGTGGTAGTAAATATCAGCTGTGCAATCTGGAAGACAAAGCAATCCTCTAGGTGTTAAGTCCATGGCAGCATGATTTTGTATAGTCATATTTCAAAATTACTTGGAGACAGTCATTGGTTTTAGCACTTTCACATTATGAAATACTTCCATATTTATGACATCACCTTAGAAGTGAGCCATGGAAACTCCCAGTGGCTTTGTCTACAGAGCAAACCTAGGTGTTCATTTTAGAACAGATAGTTATATTTGGATATAAATGCCATCCTATGCTACTCAGTTATTTCAGTATGTTCTTCCTTGAGCACTCTTACACTTGGATGTCAATTAGTAGAATTGTTTTCACTGCCTTGTTCCTTTCACAGTCATATAGGCTTGCTTAGCAGTCATAGGGACAAAATAGTCCTTTTCAGAGAGGAAAATTATTTGAGATATTTATCTTCAGATTGAATGAATCACCCTCTGAAGGTGTATCTCTGTCTTTTTATAAAATTTAAAAAGCCTGATGATGGGCTTAAAGTAGGGTAATATTTCAGCAACTAAATATGTTTGGGATTAATTCCTGTGAAGGCAAAATAAGCCCAGATAAGAGTCATTATATCTAAAATCTGTTTGTAACATTGTTACATGCAGAGGGAAAGATTACTTGGGCCACCACATGTCAGCTGAAAGTCAAAATGAACCCACATACTATATCCTGCAAAAAAATGTGCATGTTAAAAAAATTAGTGCCTATCAATAAATGTTGGCTTTAGAAATCTAGTGATAATTAAAACATATAGATCTTCCAACTTCATCTGGTGAAAAGATGAAGTCATCTTTCATTCAAGAACTGATTACAAAGTCCCTTCTAAGAAGCAGAACCTTAAAAAAAATACATTATATTTAGTTGCAATTTCTATTGTATCACAGATGCTTATAACAACACTGTCTGATTCCTTTGGATTTCGAACTTCTCAGCTTTTCACAACAGTTTTAAACCCAGCTCTAAAAATTTATATTCAGCCATTATTTTCTTGAGGCATATAAAAAAATAGCAAACTTGAGTTGTGACCTTGGTCTCTTCATTGCTGCATTTGTATACCTTTGATTTTTTTTTTTTTTTTTTTTTTTT
>VWYO01005558.1:54400-67114 GCA_013400275.1 Rhadina sibilatrix | reverse complement strand
AACTATTTCTGTGTCAATCCAATAATTTTTCTTGCTTTTGTTCTTCTGATTCTCTTCCCCAACCTGCTGGGGACAAGTGGACTGAGCAAGCTGCTAGCCAGGGTGAACCCACCCTGCTACATTTGATGAAGATCAACAATATAAGGTGGGATTTAGTTACCTGAATGTGCCATTTGAAGTGTACTAAAGCATCTTACCTGGACCCTGCCACTTCTCTAGATGAGCATGCCGTACCTCTGCGGTCATGTCTATCATATCCTGCTTTCCTTACCCATTCCCCCTCTTCCTATGATGCTGGGGCTTTTTTTCAGTGGAACCTAAGAAAATATTAGCAGGTGTGCACAGCACAGTTTGGAGAGCTACTCCTTCACCCCTAAAGGTGGTCATCTGAACACAGAGTCTTTGGAGTCCTTTGAGCCAATGACCCTGGATACTGTGGTACAGTGCCAGACCTCAGATGTGAAAAAGGAACTATGATGGCAGTCAAGCATGGCAAATTACACAATGTGGCTCTATTAAAGAAATGGAATAGATCCCCAGATGCCCTTTGACTGTGATAGATGCACAGATAATTAGTGTATAGTCAACCTCCAGGCACTTAGACGTGAATGCACAGAATTGAATCTAACCTTGTACATACTCACCATTCATCTGGGACGAAGAACTGGCTTTGGATTGCTTTTCATTATTAAATACTAGTTTTAAGCAGAAAAAATCTAGAATTGACTATGAGGTTTAAAAACTATTTTGCTAAGGCCTCTACAAGAAGAAACTCATACACTCTTTTTCATTGTATGCTGATATACGAAAATATATACAGCATAATAAATTGGGGGAAAAAACCTGCAGGGGATGACATGATAACTATGCATATTTTATCTGCATAATCTATGTCTGTTCTCTGGGCCACCGAGTGATACTAAATTAATACATTAGAATTTACTACTAAGATTTGTAAGGGAAGACTATTCAAAACATCTGCCCTTTGTTTAACAGTGCATTGAAATCTTTTACTTTAATTCAGATGAGCAAAATAAAATCTCTTTAAAAAGGCAGATGAGAAGCATTGACATTGGTAATAGATGAAGGTGATATGAGAAAGTAAAATTTACTGGACTGCTTCTCTTTTTCCTAGAGAAAGTCCATGCTAAATGTATAGGCAGGAGAATAGAAAACCAGGAAATTTTATGAGAGAATGTGAGGGAGTAGGCAGAGGAAATAAGCTAATTTATTAAAAGATCTCAACAACACAGCTGAAAAAAGAAGTGTGTACAAGGGTCATGGCAGAATTGACTCATATCTTCATGACAAATAAACCAAATAGAGACGAGACAGTAAGAACCTATAATTTTTATTCACACAGTAGTCCAATCTGTACATGAGCAGTGTGATATTTATAACCCAGAGTCCCTTTAAGTTTCTGAGGTCTAAAAGTTTCCAGACTTAGTTAATGTATGAATATGTAACTCATTAAATAATGTACCAGAGAAGATAAAATGAAAAACTATATTAATTTTTTCCAAAATACATGTGATTTTTGCTCAGATTACCCAGAAAGGAGGAGGAAGAGATTTTATAGGTGATGTGAAGCAAATAAAACATTAAAGCTCAGATGAAAGGTGAAAAAGTATGATACATTGGACAACAGAAACAGAAGTAAGCTGCAAAGCACATGACCGTGATGAGAAAATATGGGTAAACTGAAATTACAGAAGGGTTTTCTTTGGTGAAAATCAAAACCTAGGAAGTTAGTAATTACGTGTACACAAGAGTGAATTAGGTAAGCAAATTACCATGTAGATGAGTTGTTAAAACAGAGGCAAGAGCGCAGAAGACAGTGCTTATGTCTCTATTATTACCCAAAGGACTAAATAGATAGGACTCCAGACAATCTTCCCTGAGGATTTATACAGAGTCTCTTCATGGACTTTGATGTGCTTGATGTGCAAGTAAGACAATGTTTTCTTGGTCTTTTTAGTCAAGGATATCAAAAGGAATTAACTCTTGAGCTGGATGTCATAGAGAAAAATGGGATTTGTCTTCACGATGAAGACACAAGCCAAAACCAAGGTGGCACTAAACCATTGTCTGCTTGTTTGGAATGCCTTCTTTTAGCTAGACTTAAAAAAAATAAGCAACATTTTTTCCTGAGTAAAAATTAAGCAACATTCATTATCTTTTTCTTCCAAAATATCATTACTGACTTTCTAGAATAAAGACTTCATCTGTGGAAGGACAAAATACGTATTATTAAAACCACTTTAACTGGCTAAATTGTAGTACTGTCAGTAATTTGGTCAGTAATTCCATGTTCAGTACTCAGAGCTTTTTGACCTTTGAAAATGTAGCTCATAATATATCACAAAACCTCTTGCAATAATTCAAAAAATTTTGTGCCGTTTGTTTCTTTGCTGTGTCCATATGGGCACTGGTAAATGTTAAAGTGTTTTGCTATAAGGGATAGCACTCAGATTTCATTCTCTGAAGTGTGTGAACAGATAGATGCTGCTTTATAGTGCTACTACTGACATTTCAATTCAGAGCCAAGGCCACCAACACTTTCAGCCCCTGCTGTTCTGTTAAATATTTGTCAGTGAAAGAGGCTGAGGATTGCTTTTCATATTTCTTGTACATGCAGAGCCACACCAAAGGCAAAATGTCAGGTAAAAACCAGTGCATACCCTTTTTCTGATAGCAAAACTCTTAACTTTCATGTAGAGACTGTGTCCTTTCAAGAATATTCTGTCGCCATGTGCACTGTGATCCTTTAATTGAAAATCAGTGTAGGTAGATAATTGTGCAGATTAGAGATAGACCCACGATGTGTGCCAATTATGCCTGAAAAAAAATTGAGATTTTGTATGACAAGGGGAATAGAATCAGGCTGATATAATCTTAGTAGAGACAAACTTTCCAGATAACTCCCACATGAAATTAGAACTTGTAACTTTTAAGTGACACAGTGGGGGCTGGTTTATTGCTAATGCTTTTGAATAGGCCCTGCAGGGCTTGTTCACTTTTAGTTTCTTGGTAAGTACTTTGAGCATAAATGGAGATTAAATGAACTGGCATGATAGACTCTCATTTCTGTAACACCTGTAAAATTTTCACTGTAGTCATCCCCTGCTCTGTCTCATCCTCTTGATAGTCCTGTGTGTGACAGTATAAAATTCAGAGACTGGATTTATTTGTTTATTTGTTTAAAAGCCTGGAGGAAGTGGAGTTTCAGAAAGCAAGTTATTTAGAAGTAGTAACCAAAATCTGTTCAATGGACTGATAGCCTTCTAGTGAACGACTGATACTGAAGTGGTTAGGCATAAGCTATTATTTTAATTTTCTTTATTCTGGAGATTTTTAAATTCTTTTCTTCATAACTTCTCTCCATCATCCATTCAAAGAAAAAGGTATGGGTTGGGTTTTTTTCTTTTCTTCTTATGGCAAGAAGACAGATTTTAAGTGTCTGGTCTGTCAAGGAAGGATTGAGTGAGAAGCAATCTGAGAGTCTCACTGTGACAATTGGGAAAGCAGCTGTGTGTGAGATAGGTTTTGGGGGAAATGGAAAAACCTAGAGATTTGTTATGTTTCTCTTTGGCACAGTTTGAATGTGTAGTTCTCTGTGTAATGGGAAAAGAAAGCTTTTTCTCCTAAACTTATGATGTAATTTTGGGTATAAAGTTGGAGAATTTTCAGATGCCAAGAAATACAAATTTTGGAATTTTCTGAATATTCTTTTGTCATTAACCATAGTGAACCTCCAATCCATGTTGTTTCATGCAGCTTTGTGGAAGGTCCTCTCCTGTGCTTCAAACTTCTTTAGAGCGTCTGTGATATACTATATCTTTCATTCAGTGTTTCTGTTTTGCTAGAAAGAAGGCCATAGACAGAGGAAATACACTCTAAATTTAGTGCTTAATATCATAACTTCACAATTTTTAATAATATAAAGTGCATGATGTAAATTGCTGACATAAACAGCCTCTGTACCTCGAAACTAACAAAATGGCTGAATTATTACATATAATGAATAATATGTTGAAGAAAAAGCATATATTTCATATTACATATATACCTATACATATAACATATACATGTTATTTCCCTGTTAAAAAACTTTTGAAAAAGAAAAAAAAATTGTGTGGGTCTAAACCAGTTAAAATCTGGTATCACATTGCAATATTTAAAAGTTAACTAAATGTGAATATGAATGTGATATGAATCACAGTGGAAGAATTTAAGAATAATGGGTTTATATAACAGCCTTTTATTTTGTTTTAGAATACTTTGCTTTCATTTTATGAACTTATAAACTACAACTGTTAAACAAACCTGTGATTAAAGCATATTTTCCAGAGGACTGTGATAGCTATCAGGTCCCCTTCACATAAATTGTTTATCACTCATTTCCTTCAGAGGTAGTTGTTTAAAACAAATAGACACAATGAATTATTGCCTAGCAGGGAAAAAATTTGTCATATGGTGCACCACACTGTTTTGTACACAGGCATTCATTTAAACAGACATTATAAGATTTTAATGTGTCTTCTGAGAACCAGAGTGATACACACTTGTAGGTAGCATCAAAATAGCTGCACATTTTTAAAACCAGATTATCATATCACTAAGCATTGAACTGCATATTTTTAAGTATTTCTGATTACTTCATAAACAATCTCTAGGATATTTACCTTGTTTTCAGAATCCAAGGAACAAAACTTTTCCAAACTAAGGGCAATTACAACTGTGCAATGTGTAGATGAGAAAAAAACACTCAAAGCCTCTGCTTATAATAATTTTCAATATGGTCCTAGTATGTGATGGCTTAAAAGCTGTTTCACCCCCGACCCCTCCCATTCTACTTTTAGTGTTTGTTTCTAATACACGCGTTGGTATACATAAACTGCTCTACATAAACTGCTAAGTGGATCTAGTTTTATTTTGTATATGAAGATTAAAACCAGGAGAATTTACTAAAACACCAGAAACAGTCAGCATCATAGCTGGGACTCCTGTGATTCCCAAGAAATTATTATTACCATCACAGAGGATCCAGCCTTTCCGTGAGGAAAGCCAGGGAAGCCTTGGCCATCCTGGCCTGTCACTCTTTTCATGATTCCCCAGCCATACTAAGTGCCTCTACAATTTTCCTCCCTTTTTCTATTGCACTTTATTCTCATCCACAGGGTTTATCTTTCCTTGAAATCCCTCATCTACCCTGTACTTATTCTCCTACGCATGTTGTCACCCACTTTTCTTCCCCAACACAAGCAATGCACAGCTCCAGGACCACAGGTGATGCCAGCCCTCCAGTGAGGCTGCCAGACAAAAACTTTAAGCTTAAAGGAAGGCCCTTTAAAATACATACTTCTCTATGTCTCTATCACATCATACAGAGTAAATTACAGAGTAAATTACTGTCACATCACTCATTGTCCAGGAACAGCAAAATGAGGACCTCACAGTAAGGAAATACTTCCATTTTAAAGGATGTAACTTTCATAGTGATGTTCATGTGGCTGTGGTGCAACAGGATCACCTTCAGGGTGGAAAATCTAAACAGAAACAAAATAAATACCAGTGTGTTAAAAGGAATCTCTTATAATTTGGACTATCATTCTTTAACCAGAATCATGGAATTGTTCAGTTAAGAACCTCACGAGTTCTCCAGTCCAATGTACTCAAAGCAGTGCCAGCCTTGATGTCACACAAGGGTAGTCTTTCTCTTCGACATTTAGAGGAATGCAAAAGGTCCAGGTCTCTCCCCAGTCACTAAAGAAAGGTAGGCCAATTAGTTAATTGTTCAAGATTTGGTGAGATGAACCTCAAATATTGTCTTAGTACCAATTATTTTAAACCAATTAGTTTTAAATTATTATTGGAGTAGCTTTCATGCTTTAAATTCAGGTAGTATCTTACAAAACACTCACTCACTTCTATAGTTCTATGGAATCTTAGAAAAAATATGTAGCATTTAATTTTTTTTTCTATACGCAAAAAAAGGGAAGCTGATTTCTTCGAATAATATGTCAATACTGTAAAAAAACACTTGAAGCACTGGTTGATAGCTTTCCCATTCACTTTGAAAATAATTTGAAAATTATACAAAAAATTTTGCAAGTTTATTGAGCCACATTGCATCTCAGAGTGTTCTGTTTTCTTCTGTATCATTCTGTTTGATCTCATCAAACAGCACTGGGGTTCAAAGTTGTAATGATGTATAGCAGAATTGCTGTAGTCTCTGAGGAAAAATCATAGAGATGAAAAATTGACTTTCCACTTGCCTACCATAACCGATCAAATTTTGATTAAAATGGTTTTAAATTAATTGACTTCAGTAATATCTTTTAAAGCTAATGTATCTGTGTCATAGATCTGTGGACTAAAGATGGTCTTGTAATGTAGTCACAAATAGTACTTTCCAAATACAGTGCAAGCCCTATTTTTACCATCTTCTTTTCTACTGCCATAGGTAGAAAGAAGCATTTCTCTGAAGAAGCTTATTAGTCTGAATGCAGTGAAAAAGATCCTGTGGGAAATTGCTTTTGAACTGTAGCACATCCATTGTCAGGAATCATACATTCACAATTTATCTTTGATAAATAAATATTTACTTCATTCAGATAAGTAGGTCTGTCAAGCTGCAATTCTTAGGAGTAGCAGTTCTGAAAATTGGCTTATGCATACATAAGTTCACTGGAGACTCTTTGTTCTTTTTTTCCCATTATATTATTGAAAATAGCAATGTTTGACATATTTGTGCACAGAGATTTTCATGTTACCTGGCACTTTAAAGGAGCTGAAACATCTGTTGCTAGAATCTATTCTCAGCTTTTCTCACATTGTGAAAGGGGAAGAATGACTAGAAAAGCCTTTTTTACAATAACAGAGGTAAGAAAGTTTATATTTCTTCTACCTTGAAGAGCCTGAGTATTCAAATAACACCAGAACATTTTTTTAGGTGAAATAAATACATCCATATCACTTGTATTAAAAATTAAACATATATATTTACATATTGAGAGAGTATACTACATGAGCAAAAAAAAAAAAACAAACCAGAAGTATTCAAGGCAAGCATTTTGTTTACCCAAAAGAAGCTTACTCAGAATGGGATTTCAATGTTTTGACCTACATCAAGTTTTGTTTACATGAGACAGGTCTGAAAGGTGGGTCAAAAAGTGAGAGGGCATGCTCTGATATCTTATTTTCTTTGCATACTCTGCTGAATTTTCATCTCCTGGAATGTGTTTTTAATGCATTTTTGACAAACGATTTCTGGTTGGTAGAATCTTTAGGGATGGATGTAAGATGTAGATATACATGTTTTCTTCTTCTCCACCAAAACTATTTGACTCATAAAATGCTACTTTGTATGTACTGGACTGCAATGTTAACTGCCAATGTGAGGTATCATATACAGTTTAATAGAAAATGTCCCATTTTTAACCTTCATGGTAAAATCAGAACATGCCTTATAAAAATAATAATGTTATCACAGTATGCCAATATCCTACATACATATATTTTTTTATCTTTTATAAACCAAAGAATTACAAATTTCACTTGCAAATAACTTCTGACCATTCTAAATATGTCTGGTTTTTTTTAAGGTCAATATGCAAGTATAAGGGAGCACTCAATCCATTGCCATAGCATAAAAGAAATGTTGGTGTTTTTATTCTTTGATCCACACAGAGCAGCTTGGAGAGGGTCCCAAATGAGATGTGGAAAACAGCAGAGATTTTGTTTCAAATTGGAAAATGTCACTGGAAGACACTGCACAACAGACTGACAAATGAACTGCTGCAAATTACCAGGACCACATGCTAATCATCTAACATTTTAAGCATTTAATTGAAAAGATAGACATGGACACTCACTTGAAATGATCCTGGCAGTTTCCAAGGTGCTGCCACCATAGTGACAAATGCCAATTTTTAAAAGGAACTTCAAAAGAAATCCCGAAGAAAAAAAAAAAAAAAAAGCCTGATGAGTTTGTTAAGAAAGATGCAGAGACTGTTTAGAAGAGTGGATAAACTACCAGGCAGACTAACGTGATACATTGAAAAAGAGCTGAAATGCCTTCTGTAAAATGAACTATGATTCACAATATCCATTAGAGTGCTCTTGTTTTTTTTTTATAAAAGCTAGGAGTCCCTACTAAAGTCTTGTAAAAAGTTTAGGAATGAAGTTTTGAAAACAACAAAAAACATAGGGAGCAAATGAATAGTTTATCTAGATGAGGAGGTTGTTATGAATCTGAATGTAGATATCCCATGCAGTTCATTGCATTAATAAACAGTTTCAAGAAAAGCATGAATATCAAACACGTTTATTAATAACAAAAATTATGCTCATGCGAAATGACCACACAGTATGCAATAACTGGTGATATTACTGAGGAATTAGATCTGTAAGTTTTTATAGGCAGCTTTTTCAAACTAGCAGTGCTCAGTAGAAATGAACATCAAAGAAGATAAAATACTGACAATAATTATGAAGTCAATGGAGTAAAAAGCAGAAAATGTCCTCAAGGATCTTGTGTAAACCCACTGGGTGAATGTAGGTAGGGAATTCTCCCCATATTCCCATTGCAAATGTCTATACAAGATTCATAAAGGCAGCTAGACAATCAAAAGTATGGTGTGTCGTCTCCACATGAAATCAGTAAATACACTGCAATGAAATATGTGGCCGATGTATAGTAAAACAGAGCATTTCCCAGAGGAAAAACTTGTATTGCTTGCCTTAAAGTTAATTTCTTTGCGCTTCTTTTTTAAATATCTTGTCTCAGCTCTTTTGTAGCCTATGCTTTTATCCATGATGCAAACATGCTATAAACAATTATTTTAAAAACTCAAGTAATAGATAAAAACCTTATTAATGTAACTAAGCAAGAAATAAACTAACTTTATATAACAAAGTAGTTCATTTATAAAAGATCATTTTTCTTAATTTTGTAGCAAACTCTAAAGAGGTCTCAGTCTAGCTCTTACAATTTGCACAAATAACACGTAGTCTCAGGCTGTCAAAGCCTTGGTAGACCAAATTTGCACCAATACCGGAAGAGCTGATGGGCCAGTTTTAAGAGCTGAAAGAAGAAAAGGAATAGTTTGTTGTGTTGAAATGTTTGATTTGTTTGTTTCTTTCATGGTTTTCTGTCAGTTTCATGCTAGAACAGAACAATCCTGGAGCAGATGAACCACAAGGATTTCAGGGCTATAACAGATCATCATTTTATTTCCAGAGAAGACTGAAATATTAAGTGCAATAATAAGCAATTATTCTTGTTATCAAAGAATAATTGTGCCGTATTTGTTAAACATCCAAAGAAAGCAACTAGCATTACTAACTAGATCAATGTCATTTGTCATGAGTACTTATGAACTATATCAATTCTTGAATTGCTGCTTGTAAGTGCCTATCAATTCTTTTCTCACTTTTCCTAGTGAGAATGCTATGCACATATCTCTAATAGCAACAGTTTGTGTCTCTAGCTTTTCAGTGGTTCAGCCTTTGTCATCATGAATGTAAAGTACAAATGGTAGAGTGACCAAACCCAGCCTTTGTTCATTTCTTTATTCTCATTCTATGTATTAAAGATAATAACACTTTTGTCAAAGGACTATCCCTCTGGAAAGAAAATGTGAAAAAAACCCACAGCAGTTAGAAAACTGATAAAAGAGATAACAATGTGAGAAAGACAAGAAATAAAATTTCAGGAATATCCATGTAACTTCATGAGTTGATGGACAGGAAACCGACCTTTGACAAGGTCAAGTTTCACCTCAATCTCAAGGATATTAAAGCCTGAAAGAATCTTAACAAAAATCAGCTTCCTGTACTCATGGCTGGTTTAATACAGGAAGTGTTTTTCAAGAGTTCAATATACATCTTTTTCACTCAGTCTAAATCAACAAAAAAAGAACACCTTAAGATCATAGGACCTTAACAACAAAGAGCCGGGACATTTCTAGATAAGGTTGTCTAATGATTTGCAACTCAGAGAGCTAAAAAAAGCATCAACAAAAAATTCAAGGATGATCTCAACAAAGAGATTCTGCTTACTATAGAGACTCTAGCTGATAACTGTGTTTGATAGGCAGAGAAAGGGATTTGTAAGAAGAACATTGAAACTTGTATTTATTTATTTCTGCATAGATGCTTTTGTTAAGAGAAATATTATCCTTGGTGTTGTCAAGATTGGAACTTGGTTGTGGTTCAGCTGGTAATTAAAGCAACTGACTTTCCATATCTCAAGTACTGTGTTCAGTTTTGCACCCCTCACTATAAGAAGCACTTTGAGGTGCTGGAGGGAATCCAAAGAAGGGCAACAAATCTAGTGAAAGGTCTACAGTACAGGTCTTATGAGGAGCAATGAAGGAGCTGGTAATTTTTATCCTAGAGGAAAGAAGCCCAAGGGAAGACTTCACAACCTGAAAAGAGGTTGTAGTGAGATGGGTATCAATCTCTTTTTCCAAGTAACAAGGGAAAGGATGAGAGAATATGGCATCAGGTTCACCAGAGGAAGTTTAGGTTAGATATTAGAAAAATTTCTTTACAGGACATGTTCTAAACCATTGGAAGAGACATGCCAGGAAAGTGGTGGAGTCACCATCCCTTGAAGTGTGACTTACACCCCAATTTTGTGTTTCTTTTTTTGTGGGTTGAAAAGTACTTGTTAACCTTATGATTCTGGGATGTGTAGTGGTATATTTGTGAATAGAGAAGTTTCTACTTAAGGAAATCATATTAAAGTGTAATACTGATTTTTCTTACATAGAAATAAGACAAAGTATTAGTTCAAAGTCTGAGATTAGTTCTTCTACAAACAAGTATTGTAGACACAAAGAATAATCTTCAACTGGGCAAATGTATCTCTGTACAAAGTAATGTTTTATCTATGAGCTGACCATCTGGACACTGTTTACAGGCAATGAAAAGGAACAGGTTCTATGGGGCAGGATTCGCCTTCTAAAGCAGACTTAAAACTGACAGTAGATATATGAGAGGTATCTTAATCAAGCTTGTTACAGGAAATTGCCTAGGACACTTTAATACTGTAATTGCTAAAGAATATGTCAAACTTCTTGCCAAGAGCTATTAGACTTCAAATGATCTTAAATTTAGCTGCAGTCCAGTTGTTTAAAGGGTTGAAAGAGACATTCAGCCAGCTCAATCTCTCCTAATTTTTTTTCTGAGGTAGTTTTTTTAGAGCTTACTCTATGTCAGACTGTATTCAAAGGGCTTCTTCTGCATCCTTAATTATCAATTGACAAAAATTATTATCAATTATTATCAAAACAAATTATCCATTTGTTTGTGGTGTGCAATAGCACCTGTTCAGCTAGGTAGAATAGGAAATAACTTTTGTTCCCCAGGAAGATTAGAATCCGAAGTTGTTTAAAGTCAAGCCATAGAATCATAAAACATCTCAAGGTGGAAGGGACCCATGAGGATCATTGTGTCCAACTCCCTTCTCCTGGCAGGACTACTAAAATTAAGTCATGACTAAGAACATCGTCCAGGTGTTCCTTGAACTCTGAAAGATTTGGTGTCATGATTTATTCCCTGAGAAGCCTGTTCAGGAGACCAACCACCCTCTTAATGAAAAATATTTTCCTAATGTCTGATCTGAACTTTCTCTGATGTAGCTTCATTCCATTTCCTTGTGTCTTCTCCCTGATCACCAGAGAGGAGCTCAGCACCTCCTGCTCTGCTGTCCTCCTAACAGTACGTCATAGGCTAAGTTCATCCTTCAGCCTCTTCTTCTCCAAGATGAGCAAGTCACAAACCAGCTAATCCTCACATCTTTTGCCCTAGAGACCTTTCACACTTTGTTTGCCCTTCTCTGGACACACTTTGCTGTCCTTACATTGTATCACATGAAACTGCACACAGAACTTGAGGTGAAGCCACACTAGTACAGGACAGATGGGACAATCACTGCCCTCGGCTGGCTGTGATGGTGATGCCATGTGTGATGCACTCCAGGACACAGTTAACCCTTTGGCTTTCTTCCTCATTAATTGTTTAGCCATACAGACCAATGAGGATATTGTTGGGATTTTTTGAGGTGGTAAATACAGTTTAGAGTCAAGCCAGTGATCCTCTCATAAAGCATCTGCTGTATGAGTATCTGCTGTATCTGCTGCTCATAAAGCACTTCTGCTGTAAATATTGATTGCTTGCCTGCTTCCTTTTTCTAAAAGCATTGCTAGTCAGGTATCTCTGTGATTATAATGTTATAAGCTATAAAACATTACAGAAAGTTTCTAAAGAGAGAAGAGGATAATTCAGTCCTTCTTTTGAACTTAGATTTTCCTTTTCTTATACCAGTATGTAATGTCTAGTCCTGAATACTTCTATCTATCAGAATTCTGTATGAATCTTTGTGCTGCTTATTTTTTTTCTGGAGTTACAGGAATATACTGTGATTATAAGTGGCTGTAAAAAAAAAATTAGACACCACAGAAGAAACTAAGCAGTCATCACGATGTTTTTGTGACAAAGAGATATGAGCAAATAAATACGTAATCCTGATTTAATTAACTTGTATAGAGGAGAAAAAGGATTATTAAATGTCAGCCAATGGGAGTGGTAAACTGGAATTTGAAAATTATCCTTACCACTAACATGGCTTCATGTTTTTTGTCAGAGGCACTTGGTGCTACTATGTTTTTATAAGTAGGTCTATTTTTTTTACTGACTAATTAG
>VWYO01005558.1:31174-54346 GCA_013400275.1 Rhadina sibilatrix | reverse complement strand
TTTTTTTTTTTTTAATTCTAACCTTCTCCATCTCATAACATATTTGACTCAGAAAAGTTGTTCTTGCCTGGTTGTAAAACCTCTTTGGATTATCTGTATAAAAATGAGTCTCAGGAGGAGAACTGTCAGTTCTTAAGTACAAGAAGTAAGTACAGAAATTTAAGTTTTGTGTGGTGTGTCTTTTAGAATAAATGAAAAAGAAAATTTAAGGACAGAAATTTTCTATTTTCCTTGGGGAGGGGGGAAAATGTTGGTTTTTTTATCTCTACTCTAATATGCAGATCCTACTTTTCATTTAGTGCCCAATCCTGTACTCCTTATACAGTAAAATTTCTACAAGCTGCACAAGATTTTTGTACAGTTTGTACAAAAAGGCCATAGAGAAAGGGCCATAGTTCTGGTGCTCGCAGAATTCACAAGCTGTTTGACATTGTCTTATAATAATTAAATTACACTGTTGACTTTTTAAATAAACACAATCAATCTCTTTCAAAATGTAATGGGCTTGATGTGGGGGAGGGTTTACAAGGTGAATGTGCTTCCACTTCTTGATTAATTGGTGTCATTACTGGTTAACTGCCCTGATTAAATATCTATTTGAATACCTCATTTTAGAGCTGGAATATCTTGTATTTTTATACACCATTCTAATTCCTGTTTCACTTCATTTCTTCACAGCATTGTAGCTGACATTTGCACATTATTTTAAATTGACTGTCTTTAGCACAAAAGTAATTTTTGGAGGCTATGTTAAAAATTAAACTGTATTTTAAACCCAGAGTGTTTGTGCATGATGATCCCTTGAGTACTGACTCATTTTGTCTTGAGGCACTATTTGGAAACAATCTATGCATATCTGTCTGTACATTCCTTGTACTCCTGAGTCCTTTGGGAAAGTGTTTATTTTAATAAAGAGTGCCTATGTCTCAGTAACCATAGTTCAGGTAACTTATCTCCTCAAACAGTCACCTTAGTCATAAATCTAAAACTAGGAAGAATTAATCTGAATATTAATCTGGATGTTTCCTAATGAAATATAGTCCTTATTCTGTGGAATTCAGTGCCAGGCTGAAATAGATAAGTATTTTGATAGCATTTCAAAGTATTCTTGCTTCCTCCAAAGCTGCCTGTTATATGAAAGGCTATCTATTCATGACCATTGTATAGAGTTTGATCTCAGCTTAACGCTGAATTTTTAATGATTTTTCTCTCAGCAGTTGCCAAAATGTGAGATTTTTGACTCCTTTCCCTCCAAGTAGATCTAAGTTGTAACATGATTTTAAGGACCAATATTGAATCTCCTTTGAAAAGTAAACACTGGTGCAAATAACCTCTTCTACAGGGCTTTGAATACCTGAGTAATACTTCTAAATCAAAGGCACAGATTATGGAACTCAGAAAGGATGCTAGGAATCCCTGTGGGAATTAAAAACTCCTCTATTATATTGCAAACTTTTTGGAAAATAGACAAGCACTGATAAGAAGGCCTTAGGTTTTGGAAAGAGTAGGAATACAGATGTGATTTTGATGGAAATAGAAACATATGAGATGATTAGGTTTCTAAAACCAGGTGGAGAGCATTAAAACATTCAAATTAGTACAACATGAACCAGCAAAAGGAGAGAATGAGAAAGACTGAAATTCTGAGAAGGATCCTGTCTTGTTCACAAAATATGTGACCATTTGTGTTACCATATATTGTAATTTATGCTGAATTCTATCTGTTCATTACAGAACATGCTTTTGATTGTCCTAGTCAGAGAAAAACATGAAAAAGAAGGAATCTAAAATCTCAATTATTTGAATATTAAAGCAACTGTTTGTGTCAGCTAAAATGAAATAGTATTTTATTCAGCTTTAAAGATGGGATGACCTGAAGAATGTGCAAGCTTGCGCTTTTCTCCATAACACCCTCAGGCTATGTCAATATTTTTTTCATATTCTTTTAGTCATATAAATATATAGATACATTGTATTGTGGAAAATAAAAAACAGACATTGTCAATCTTTATCATCTATCTTTTTTTACAGAAACATTCTTGTAAATGCAGAAAAATGTTAACTTGATATATATTGGTGTGTACATAGATATAAACTTTTATATATATATATTTGGTTTAAAATAAGAAGTATAAAAATATATTTAAAATATATACAATATATATCTATAGAATATCTATATCTATATATGAATTCATACATGGTATATATTGCTAGATAAAGCAATGCATGTTTACATTTTCTAATCAACATCCTGAAATTAGCTCCCAAATAAACCAACTACTTAACAGCAAGTAATACCCAAGCAACATGAAATATTTTTTCAGCCAATTCCTTGCTGCATATGTTCTGTGCTGAAGCTTAACACAAAGGACAGGGGACACTGCAAACACATTGAACAAAAATGGCAATGTTGTGCTGAAATGCACTAAAGGATAGTTATGCATATAAATTGTTGTCATTAATTCAGTTTCTGAAATCGATACAATTGCTCCCTCCTGAAACACTAGAGGTCAAGGGAATTGTATTTACTAAAATAAATTGAAGACAATTTTCTTTTCCTATCAGTGAAAAACTTCTATTAGCCAAACGCAAAGCCGAGGGGAACAATAGCATTCCTTGATAGGGAAACATCCTGATAGCCCATGTGAGACTTGCAGAACTTTAGCTGTTATAAGCTTCCTCATCTGTGTATTATTTACATTTTTATACAGGCTGGCAAAGTGTTATTGTTATTCCAAATAAAATCTTCTGCAAATGTCTGAAAGGTTTCAGAGTTGTCCTCTACCTCATTTAGGTACTCTGCACACTCAGCTGTTCTTCATACATGTTCTTTTGACAACTTACTATTTCTGGAGAAAACCCCAACGTATGTATTCTGGAAATATGCTGTGGCCTAAAAGACCACCAAACTGGAACATTCAGGAGTTGTATTTATGCTAGGGGGGCCATTTTTGTTTGAAGTCCTCAGACTTATCCAAAGAGTATTTTACTTCTATTTTAGACTATCTCTTCTGATTCCAGATAGTATTTAATTGTTTTTTCCTTTTTTCTCCCTTCCCAAGAAACTGATAAAATGTTATGTCATGATCCTAGAAACTTTGTAGTTATTTTATTTTTCTATAACAATGAAATTATTTTCAGTGCAAACCTGTTATGTTCCATGATTATTTCAAAAATGCTCTCATCATAATAATTAACATACTTACATCCAAAGAATGGAAAATAAATTATTTCTTTAAATGGATAATATATTTTACATCTTAAATACATCTTTTATTAACATTATCTTCCAAGACCCTCAGTTTCTCTCATGCATCACATAGTGCAACATCTATCTATTTTCATATTAATTTACAGCTCAAGGTTTCTGATCCAAACAGAGACAGAGGCAATCCTTATTTAATCCCTAAATATGTTACAATTCCATGGCTTTTGAAGGGAAATTGTGTTTGACTATTATGACTTTGTCCTAGTGGAATGCTTTCTGTTCTGGAAAACAACACAAAGCAACCACTAACCCCACACCTCACACCTCAAAACATTGTCAAGTCAGGGTTCTTCAGTTATACTCATCTGCTGTTGCTTTGGCTGTTATTTATACAAGGTTTCAGTATTATTTACTTGTAGTATGCATGGATCTTAAACTTATATTTGTCTTTAAAAAGCATGCACATACCTTTATGCCAAGGTAGTCTGATCCATGTCCAAGTGCTTGAAAGTATCTTTTTCTGGAACCCAGACAAAATCAAAGATTTAAAACCAATGCATTACATCAGGCTAAAATGTACAAAAATAGGGATTTAAATAGGAAATCCATGGTGAAGAGAGTGGAAGCAAAAATACTTGATGAGAGGAGAGCTATTGAATAAATTATTCCAAATTAATAAATCTCAAATGAGTAAATCTCTCTGGCAATCAGACATAAAATTCAACTGCTGTTGAATTACTTTTTATTACTGATAACATGGGAGCCAAAATGCATGAGGAGATTATGATCTAAAAATGATATTGAAAGAACTTAACATATTTGCTTTAACCTTAAGAAACCTAAAGCAATAGAAAGTAATTCCAGAATCTGAGTCTGGATTTTCATGTGGGATTTTTGTGCTCATGGCCCAGAGCCTGGCCATAGCAATGTAGAAGGAAAAGTGCTAAAATAAAGATTGTCTGCTCTAGATGGCTGAGCAGTTGGAGATCAGCTCTGCAACCCAGAATCTCACCAACCTCCCAGGTTTCTGCTGCCAGAGCATATTTTCCTACTGCCACAAAAATGAACAGCTGATTTTTAGCTCTTGCTAAAATAGTGTTCTGCTTCAATGCCGAGGGAGAAGTTGGGCAAGAGATAATGCTTCGAGTAAGAGGTCCCATTTTTCATGTCTAAAGAAAAAGTTTATTTAACCTAGTAAGTTTTCTTCCTTTTACACTATTTGTTCATGAATTGCAGCTGGACCAGATGACCTCCAGAGGCCGCTTCCATCAACCATTCTGTGATTCCATGATTCTGTAGGCTTTAGTTCTGTCAAAGTGGGTACACAGTTTATATTTGCTTATTCAGGACATAAAAATAAAATCCAAACCTTGTAATTCAGGCTTGACACTGACACTAAGGGTTTGTTGTGGCATGCCACACACTTTAACCTGCTGATAATGTTTCTTTTTTTTTTTCCATCTTGTTATTTCTGCAACAAGTTGACATGAAAATGACTGAACAATGCTATTATATCAAACAAAAAAATGATGCAATTTTTCATGAAGGCACTTCATTTGAGACACATGACCAAGAGTCATTTAGGGCTAGTTTCTTCTTCAGATTAAAAATACCTATGCAATGCAGCCTAAAGTATGAGCAAAAGTTATTTGGTTTATTTTAAGAGAACACCTAGACTTTTTTTTTTTTCATCTCAACAACTTTGAGACTGTACTCTTAAATAAATATCCATTACCCTAAAGAAAGATTAGACGTCTCAAATGTAAACCTTGCCCAAATATACTGAAACACAGGAGGTGAAAATATGGGACAAAATCATTCCTGTTGGCTCTATAGGCAGGAATATTTTAGAAAAAAAAAAAAAAATCTGTTTTATCCTGAACAAGGTATCTGTTATGTGTCAGGAAAATGCAGCTCAAGAATGCAATTTGCATTCTCTGTAGGGAACTAGCCCAGGTAGAAACATCCTCTCTTAAAATCTACAAAAAGCTGAATGGCTGTTATTTGATGATTGGACCAAAAGACATATAACTGATAAACTACAAGGAAGCACATATTGTATATTTTAGAAATGTTAATGCTTGAAGCACAATATTATTACCAGGCAAAGAAAAAACAAGTAAGCAAACAAAACACCTGCAGTGTATGATAACCATTCAATTTCTGAAATAAAAACACCTCAGGGTAAATATTTTAAACACAAATAATTTCTCAAGCTATTGTTCAGGGGAAGCAACATGTCAAACATTGTTCACAATTAAAGAAAGTAAAATCTGAAAGTAATTTACATGTGTTATTTTTGATAGATGCTAACAACAGGGACATGGTCTTTTCTTTCAGAGTAATTGTTTTGATGCTATTTCAGCTCCTTGCTTCTAAAAGTCTTATCTAAAGTGAGTACTTATTATTGTAAGGCTATCTGCTGTACCCAAGGTCAAATCTAGAAACAGGTCTTTGCAAGATTATTCTTAATGTCAGAAAATCTCTCTTCCTTGTGCAAGCCAAACAAATGGCAATTTTGGTCTTCATATCAGCCAATTTTCATATTTCCTAAATGTGTATTTCTTCATTCAGTCTTTCCTGCTGCTTTCTTCCTTCTGTCATGGTCTTCCTTCGGTCAGTACCCTATGTGCTTCAGGATTTTCCACTTCTCATTTATTCAATTTCCTTTTTCTTATGACTTGGGTGGCTTGCATCTGATATATGTTGTGTAATCTGGAAATCAATACCCATATATTCCTATCTGAAATATGTCCCAGTTCTCCACCAAGGAGTTGATGTTATATATAGAGACAAAGGCAACAAAGTTAAGAGGAATAAATGTATAGAAATGAAAATTACCAGTGCTAACACAGAAATAAAACTAAAGAAATGCAGTGCAGTAAATTCAGTTTTCTCCAGAAAAGTGAATTGTATCTTACTGACTATTCAAACACAAGTGACATTTGAAATCAAAAGAAGTTTGAATAGAATAATTTTAAAATCTGAAGTTTTATCATATGTTTGAAGAATAGAAAATGCTTAAAAAGTCAAGAAGAGCAATCCAGGCGATCTCACTAGGCCATCCTCTGTAAGATTTAGATTACATTAGGAAGAAAAGAGTAAAATACTGCATTGATTTACAAATATAAATAATACCAGAATAATCTTATTTTATACATACTATTATGTATCTCACAAATATATAGCTATATCATATATCTATAACTAAATGTGTCTCAACTGAGCCTCTAAAACAAGAAAATGCAGCAAACTTTATGATCTGGATGTCAGCAATATGATATATTGGTGCCACATGAGAGTTTATATCTCAAGGTGGAAAAATAGGGATTAATTAAAATAGTATGAAATTGGTAAAGAGGTGAAAATAATAAGTATAGCATCAGGTCCATCAGGAAAAACACAGAGCTGAAATGTTAACAGTGGCCTTAACAGTGGGGTTTCTTAAGATTACCCTTGAGACTAAGCTTGCACAATTTTTTTCAGTAAGAATTTAAATACAATACACAGGAAAACTCTGAGGAAATTTCTGCCCAAGTTGGAAGCACCATTTATATATAAGGCAATAGGAATATTACTTTCCTTGAGGACTGGAGCAGTGACAATGTCATGCAACTTAATGATGTTGAACACAGGACTGAGACATAGCTACAAGGAACATGCCTTGCTATAAACTGAGACTTTTTCAGCTGGAAATAAAAGAATCAGAAAAAGATTTGGCATGAAGATTAATCTGGAGAATAGCAAAGTGCAAAGTTATTAAAGGAAAGAATTGTATTAAAATCTTATATTTCTGTTAAACACTGTAATACAAGGCATTGTACTCATATCATCTAGAGTCCTGTGTGTACTCCTGCTCATTCTTTTTTAAAAAGTTTAATTTTAAAAGGAAGAGATGCAGAAATGGCTTTTAACAAAATAAGGAGAATGAAGACAATTTTATTTTGTGAGAGGAGAGTAGATGAATTTAATTTACTAATCCTACCAAAATTGAGGTTAGGAGAAGAAATATATTTATTTACATTACAAAGACATTGGGGTAATAAGCAATGGGGAGAGAGGAAGATGTTAAGCTAAAGGGTGGTGTTGAGTGAGAGCAAGCATTTGTCACTGATCAAGAATAAATTTAGTCTTGATCATTTAGGAATTTTAGGAGATAATTTTTCAGTGATGTGTAAGCAAAATTCCAGTATACCCTTGGAGTAGAAGCAGAAGCAACTGGAAATCTAATTCATTTCTATGTAATGCCTGACAGCTTTTTGATGGGTGTATCTGTAACACAAAGGAACTGTGTTCAGCAATCTGTGAGATCATTTAAAAGCCTATGATCATGATAAACATATAGAAAAATTACCCCTTTCAATTGTATTTTATGTATTTTTTTAGATCTGTAGCATAATATTGATGTTAAGAGTACCACAATGACTTCATCACAGTTCAGATACTGGAAGAGAAAACCTTTGCTGAGTGTAATGTTAGGTTTTGAACCAAATAATGACCATTTTAATCTTTTATAAAAGCTTCTCTGATTTCTTATTCTCAGAAGACAGTAAACCTTAATATTTATTTTATAGCATTCCAGTATGTCTGCAGTCCTTGCCTTGCCACCATTTAAATTAACATAGATTATCCTAAAATATTCTTAATACATGCTGTTTACAGGAATTAAGCTTTTTAATGAAAGGCTAATTTTAAAATAACTAAGATTACTGTCATAAGCTATGTATACTGATTTTCCTAGATAAACTGCCAAAATTGTTCTTTGGAGGCTGTATTAAAAACCTATATTGTTAGCAAACTGTGAATGAAAAATAATTACACATGTGCTATGCAGAGGAAAAATAATCTGGTATTTATTACTCCGTAGGCTGAGGAAATTGAGGAGGATAAATGAATGTGTTGAATAAAATATCACTTAGCAGAAAAGTATTCAAAGCAAATCTCTACTAAAATTAACCTGCTTAAAGATAAGTTATTCTGGAAAGAAATAACTGAAGTAACTAACCAGCTAACTAAAATTTTCGTTATGGAACTCAACATATCTAAGTGGTTTTTGCTACTTCTTTGCTTCCTTACTTAAAATGATAGCTTAGTTTCATATTAAAAAAACCAATTAAAAGTACAGGGTGGTTTACTTGCTTTTGTCAAACCAAAATTGCCTGTTTCTATTGATGAAGGGGTTACTTAAAGATACAAACTCAGCAGATCCCTACTGCTTGACATTCATGAAACTTCATCCTACCTAAATTTTGATAGTTAAGTTACAGGAGCCAGTCTCCTTCTGTGCTGTCCTTATTTGACAAAAAAGCTTGCTTAAAGTTGGAATTACCTCACTCATTCTTTCTTTTTGACAATTAAGTGGCAAAAAAATGAATGGGAAAAAGTCAGACACTAGGTATTGATTCAGCAGAGTGCTAAAGTACATCCCAAAATGCTTTACCAAGACACAAATGCCTGAAGTTATTTAGAGCCCTAAGTGCCCTTGAAATCCCTGGGAATTGCACAGTCACCTTCCTTTATGGAGTTCTACCTTATGACAGATAGTGCAAAGAGATAAAATACTTTAACATAAGGTTGAATTGGCTTAGAATTATGTGGCTCCCAAATGAAACAGATCTATAAAGCTCCTTAACATAAATGGCTTAAGAGAGCTGGTGAATGAACATCTTCTACATAAAAAATTAAGGCTGCAGATACACCACAGCAGATGCTGTGTATTGCTTGGTAGTATTTAGATAACTAAAAAATAAGTCTTAACAGATGCAAACTTTAGAGTTGAATGCATAGATTTTAAAATATTTGCAGTAAATTAAGTTGGAGATTGTTTTGTTCAGTTGGCTTTGGTCCAGGGTTTCTTTTGTAGTCAACATGAATATAATTTAAAAAAAAAAAATACAGGGTTTAGTAAACTTACTCTTAAATCTTTATCCAAGAGGCTAGGAATCAGTTAATCACAACTTAACAAACTCATTTCATAATTTATTTGGCAATGATATTCAGAAAGCATAACACAAGTACAAATACCATTTGTAAAATCAGTTTGGAGGTGTGCATTCATGGCACATATAGTACATACAGTGATAGCTGGAAATAGCTGGCTTTTATCAGACACCATATTATTTTTAAGTGTATTTGAGAAGTAGTTAGTTTATTTACTAGTTTCTAAGATCTGGTGAGTCAAAGGAAAAAAGTCAAAGTGATAAACAGCATTAATTACACTTTATAGCTCTCTACATATAATTATTACTAATTTCTAACTCAGACAACAAGTGTTTAAATCAGGCATAAGTTTATTAAATATGCAGAAATAAAACATAAGTTTTCTATAAAACAGCATCTTGAAAGTTGATCAAAAAGTAAATTAAGTATATCTGACTACTAATATAATATAACACTAGATATATTACTTATAGTAATGTACACCAACAATACCTTACTAAAGAAAATATCCAACACCTGGCTGACCAGTCAAAGTTTTGTTCAAGCTTTTTCCCCCAAATAAGTTTTTTTTTCTTTTATTGGTTGAAAGGCAGCACTGCAGGCACATGTAGTAGACTAAAAACAAATCAGTTTTACAATATAAGGTGTCAAGGTGAAATATATGCCACAGCTTCTTATAACGCCTGTGAACACTGGACATGTTTTTCATGGTCACAACTGTGCTTGGATTTGTCTTCAAGAGAGAAAAATACTCTCTTTATATTTTTACCTCTTGTTTCTCCCACTGGAGTATTTTGATATCTGCACCTGCCCAGAGTAAGGTAAAAAAGGTGATATTGACTACTGATGGATAATTTCTGTTTATGTTTTTCAGTTTTGGGAGTCCAATGTGCTGAATGCTCTACACCACTGAAAATAAACTACTCAAAAACAAAATTTATTTATTCCTGTGGCAATGCCCCAAAAATGCCAGACAGGACTGAATTTCCAGTTTGCATTCTAACATACATGCTCTCCTACCTTAGGTGGTGGGCAGATTACTACGGTTAAAAAAATTAGTTTCATCTCCTGATCACTGATGTTCCTGTTTCCAAGTATGAGTTTTTACTGGTCTATTGCTTTGCAAATAAAATGCATTTATTTACATTACCTTGGTAGTGCTCTGATAATTTTAGATATACTGTCTAAACTACAAATACAACTCCAATCCTGCTGATAATATTCTAAAAATCATTTTCTATCAAGAAAAGTTTGAGGTTTGGGGGGGTTCCATTTCAAATTTGAGATATAAACCATACCTCCTTGGATGACTTGCATCTTAATATGTGTCCCCACAATCTCAGCTGCCTTTCAGTATTGTCTGATGGACCCAAGTAAGGAATTACCAAATATTTCTTATTTGCACAGAAAGATAATGAGAGTTAAACCCAGTGTTTCTCTCTAATGTCCTCTGTCTCTAAAGGACATTCTTTAAAGGGTTTTTAGTTTTTTTGAAATAGATAATTATGAAATTATCTACATTATCTGATATATGCAATTTGATGGACAATCTTTCTTAAAGCTAACTTCTGATGTGCTATAATCTTTTGAACTGAATGAAAAGAGAAGAATTAAACAGAAGAATTATTTAAAGCATTGTACACACTGTATAAAAATTTTGAAATAGCTAAAAAGTATCTCTGCTTTTTTTTTTCCAAAAATAAAGTGCTGTTCTGCAACCAAGCAGTACAGTTCAAAAAAAAGGCATTTCTATTCAATACCTAGATACATACTATTCTGCAAAATAGCAGTGAAGTGGAAAAGCATGAGGATATTTTTTTCAGATCAGACATATCTGTTTTTACAGATAGGGATAGAGTTAATCTGTCCCAATTTAGGCCTCCTAAAATATCAAAATTGTGGTCTTCAAAAGTATTTTTATTTTCTCATCAGAAAGATACAGGCATTTCAAGAGTAAATTTCATTCCAGGAGAGATAAAATGAATAATTGACTGAAGATTCTTCTCCATTGACTGTAAAATTGGACATTTACCAACTTATTCAGACTTAAACATCTTATTACTAGATATATAATAATACATGATTATTAATATATAATTATATATATCAGCATATGTGTATGAGTATACATATTATTAACATTTAATTTACTGGAAATTCCTAATAGATAAAAACTGAATTCTTTCAGTAAAAATCATTTAAACTTTAAATAGGAAAGAAATAACAAAAGCGTGTATTGCAGGTGCACTTTCTTACCGTTTCCTAATAATGACCTTGTCTTAATCGTCTCACAACATAGATCTTTGGATCAAGTGCAGTCACAAGAGGACAGGTATAAAAGGCTTTTAAAAGGAAGAGTATCTGTGGCTTTATCAAATGGCCCATCTACTAAAATCCCCTCTTGTCCTTGTATTAGAAGTCATATACACACACTCCAGATAGTCAGCTCTATTGGATTAATATCATACACCAATGCTGAAAGTATTTTTACTTAACTTCTAAGGGAGAGCAAAACATCTGACATGGGTTTCCTTTATGTCAAACAAAATATTGCTCCCTGCTTCAAGTTGTGGTAACTCTTGATGGGCTGCAAATGCGGTTACGTAATTATCACTTCATGTTGTAGAGTGTTGCTTGAAATGACAACCATAAAGGGAGTCTGCAAGGGAATTTATAAGGTTAGTCTTACCAGGAAGGTGCTGGGCTGGGACTTTGAGTTTTTGGTACAGTTCCAGGGTCTGATATATCCTTAACTGTGTGGTCTTTGGCCACAATTGTAGAAACGGAGATGATACTTTTCTGTCACCATTGGATTTTGAACAATAAATGGACTTACGTTTGGGAAACATGGAAATAATGCATTGATGGTGGTCACGCAAAGTAGTAAATAGAATGTCAGTTTGTCAGAAAATGATTCATCTCTAATCAAAATAAATATCTACATGAAAACCAGGAAGCAAAAAATTCAAAATGTTTTGTGTGTGGTCTAAAGAATATAGACATCATAGACAGACTTTATTTGGTTTTAATTGCTACCACAGATTATATAGTTATTGCAATCCTTTCTTCTATCTACTACAGAAAAAAGAGCTGCCTTTGCTGTGTATAACAGTGATGTTGACAATTAAGTTTCTTAACTGACCTAACTATTTTAGCACAGGAATAGGAACTTGGTATCTCTTTAAAGAGCCAAAAGCAAAAGATCCTTAAGAGAATTAAAATGTTTCTTCACTTTATGCATATTTTATACATAAAACTGCAGGGGATACTTGTTTAAGCTTGTTGCGACAAAAGGCAGTGAACAGAGGGAAAGGACCGAGAATTTTAGAGGGGGGCAATGCTTTATGCAAAACGTGTAGAACTGAGCCACATTTTAGCAAAGATACACTTCTAACATAATGATGCTTGCTATGCATTTCGAGTAAAGTTGTCCCTTGCACATGACAAAGGCCTGAATGACACAGAGAGAATCTACCCCATGTTTTTGTAAAAGCAAAAATACCAAACATCTCACAAAGAAAATACAGGTAATTTTCTTGTCCGTGAGCATCAGAAATGATGAAGCCTATTTCCTACAATTCTGCATCTTGCATTGATGGACTTCAATAGTTGACTGAAGGATTTATAATGTGTCTCTGGCTGTGTCTAGATGACATCTGATCCAGCAGCCAAGAGGGCCTCAAAGACTGCAGGGCTGGGTTTATAATTAGCCTCTGTCATGGCTATGTGCTTTCTTCACACTGTCATCTACACAGATGAAATCTTATGCATCCCAAAGAGCTCCCATGACCAGGGAACCAAAATTCCAGGGTTATGCACCAGCATGTGCCAGAGATCAACAGAGATGTATCGAAAGTATGAACCTTCATGAAGAAGGTATTTGTGCATGCCTCAGCTTTTCTATTAGAGAGGCTCTTCCTCCTTCCTCCATTTCCTACATTTACAAAACACAGAAATTACACCTTTTTTAAAACCTTTTCAACCTGTTTGTTGACGCTAGGATTGGAATTAAAAATTTACTGAGGACAGTACAGGGATTTTACACACATACACACACACAGAGTAAAACTGCATATATCTAGCTTCTGCATGACACCAGTCTTCAAAACTGGATGAAAAAACCAGAATTTACATCATTGTGATCAAATACTTGCCTTCCTTTTTATACAATTCCTGATTTTTTTGGGTAAAAAACTTCACATATAGGTCTAACCAAAAACCTCCACATTGCTCCATCCAGAAAACTGGTCATACAGTGTAAAGAAATGGAGTACAATGGACCATGCAAATTCTCATATCTTTCTGATTGAGAAAAATATGGGTATGTAGTTATCTGTGTCAGAGAAAGTTCCTGCAGGAAGTATTGAGTCTAGAAACAGATTTTACTTACACTTATTTAAAAATATAAATTCAAAAATCATCTACTGTGAAATTATCCAGATGAAATTCTTCACTGTCCCATTGATGGATAAAATTGATTTCAGGCTTTCTATCGCAAAGACAACAAAAGAAACACTTGATTATGTTTAAATTAGAGATGCTTATGATATTGACTGGAATGGTGGAGTGCATATTATGGATATTTACTCAATTTCACCATTTATTACTTAGATGCAGATTTGTCAATTTACAAGAGCAGCTGTGATTTCTAAATCAAATACTTAGTTAAATAGTAGTGAACACTTCTGGGAAAGACAAGTGTTAAAGTAATCCAATTCCATGAAAGATGGATAGAGTGTTTGCAAGTACTTGTTAATGTTGTTGAAACTTTAGAAGTCTCATATGTTTGTCATAGAGACCTACCAATGTGTCAAGAATTTCCTGCTGGTTCATAATTTCCTAGAAGGAGTATTCCTTGTGTTATGACATTTATTTATTTGTTTGTTTATTTATTTACTTATGAAGAATTCTCAAGAAAGTAGACAAATTAAATAGTACCAAATAAAATATAAGCCTTCCTTCCCATTGTATTCTAACTCTAGAAATTATTACCTATAAAAGCTCATAAATGCTTGTAGACAAAAGGAGATAAAGAATAAGCTCTCTGGGAAGCTGCACATCTGGAATAACAAATAAGAATTCTGCTGGATTGGCTCAAGTCCTGATATTTAAATCCTCTCTGGTAAATGCAGTTAGATTTTATTATAGTCAAAGGAAGGTTTAGAGTACTTGAGTCTACAACCAGGATTTGGTCCACATAATCTAAAGCAGAATATAAAGTGGTGGAATAACAGCAGAGTTTGAAAGTGAGATGTGAACACGGTTCTTCATTCTCCTAATCTAACACACATTGCCAAGTTTTAATTAATTTTAGTGCAAAATGAGTTAGTGAAATGTTTAACACATTAAACATTGCGCTAAACACTACTGGTTTAACACTATTTTCAGTTTTAATGTTGTTCTTTCTGCTAGGGGAACAAGAGTTAAAGCCTAAAGCAGGAAAGTTATTTTATTTCTGCCCAGAAAACTATTATGGCCCTTTCCCCACAAAGGAAGAAAGTGAAAATAAATATTTTTCAATTCCCATCAAAATAAGGACTAGGCAATATATTGTCACAGCCCAGTTCTCACCAGATTTTAGTGGAGGTAACCCTGAGATAAAGACAGGGAGTGTGTTTGCAAAGGTCACGATGGATTAACTTCTCTCAAAGGTCAGTGCAAAAGCTGAGCTAGGGAAAGTATGATAAATTGAAACCTAACTGATTTGATAAAAACCCCCATATGATGATACACTTTGTTGCCAAGATTAAGAAGAATGTGCTGAGGCCATATATTTTAAGGGAAGTTTTCCACCTAGAATTACAATCTGTGACTTTCCAGCTTCTTTTGCATTGTTTCTCTAATGAATTCACACATCATGTGTGGTACTAAGACCAAAATAAATAGAAAGACCACAAAATGTAGCTCAATACTGAATCTGTATTATATGTAAAGTTTAAGATACAAGAATCTAGGATTAGACTCAGTGCAAGCCTGCATGGATGTTATCTAAATTTGAAAATAACACCGTTCTTTTCTATGTTTCTGAATGTCAGATTAAGATGCCCAGATTTAGGTGTACACATGCAAACCAGGTGTCAAAATCAATGGAAGTCTATAATTTAATGAAGTATCCTCAGTTGTGGTATCTTATTGCATCTGAGATATCCTGAGTTAGCCTATTAGACCTTAGGGTGACCTTAAGTAAACTGCAGACTTCACCTTAAGAAAGTCAAAGAACATCCCATACATCCTCAGCCTGGTAGCCTCAAGTGGATATCTTGAAAACTCACAGGTATCTTGAATATTACTATATTTAACCATCAGCCTTTCACACAGAAAGAAATATGTCAAGAAATAATTTTAGGGTCTGAATCATCAGGTTTTGTGCTCAAGCCTTACACATTTCTTATGCTGAGCATGCCTAATGCAGATTGACAGGATCAGGTTCCAGAAAATGTTGCAGTTCCTGCTTTTCTTTTTTTATAAAGGTGGAAAGAGAAAAAGGAAGATCTCTGCTTGAGCATGGTCTTCAGTATGTAGATAGTTGGGTCTCCTGATTCCTACCACTTTGCCCTGACCCCTAACAGATCATGGTGCACTCCCCATCCATCCACTTTAGGGTATATATATGTATGTATGTATGTTTCATACATAATGAAACATTATGGTAGCAAAAGAGATTCAGTATTGCCATTAGGGAGCTCATCTGACACTTATTTCAGATATGGCAATTTATATTGCTAATTATGACAGTAAAACACCCCTTCCACCTTTCCCTTTGAAAGAAAATGTCCACAGCTACAGGGAACTGTTGCTGACGTGTATTAGGCACTCTGAAGAGACAGAAGAAGAATAACATCTAAGGTGATATTCATTGACCAAATTTATAGAGCAGGTATCTGCATCAGAGTCAGTTACCTGAAGCTGTCTTTGCTGTCAGTAGGAAGAAATATATTGGTCAAAGGCATAGTTCATCACTTGATAAATATATATATATATAAAGATGATGATAGGTAAGTCATTCCCAAAATAAGATCCAGTCCATCTAACATCGGAAATCTAAGTCAGTGGAATAAATCCTCCTTCTGGAAGCATTAAAGGGAAGCCATTAGACTGAGTGTGCAAGGTATGAATAATTGTCTTCAACAGTCTTAGGCCACTAAAATCAAGGAACAAGTTAGGCAATATTCCTCTCCCCATTCCTACATCTTAATGGAATCCATTTAGATGGGAAACAAATAGTGATATTTTTAAATTGGGACAGCTCGGGGCATGCTCATAAGCATAACTCCCAGTTTCTTAGGAAATTTAGTGAAATAGTAAATTGAAGATTTTTCTTGTGAGGATTGTTTTGTATACATTTTTGGACTCAGTTCTTACTAAGGCTTTTATTAGCTGTGCCTTACTCCCTCAATACACTACAGCAGGAGGTTACTGACTACTGCAGTATTCTAGGTGACTGACTGCCTAAAATATGAGATCTTGATTTTAGGTATTGATGTCCTTGACTGGCTGTATTTCCAATATAAGGAAAGTGACATGAAAAGTCTCAGTCACTGAGGAAAAAAATATGACACTATTACAATACAAGTGTAAACAGGAGGCTGGCATAAAGCACAGCTTTAACTATAAATTTTATTATCGTATCAAGTAGGGTGCTTTGTCCTTTGAAAATATGAATAAGGGTATCAGCTTCTTCCTCTGGCAGTTACTTGGGAGTTTGACGATAAAACACTCACTTTTTATATATAAGGTCTTCTTGGATGTTTTTTTTCAAAGGCTCAGTTCCTTGTAAGGGTACCAAGACTCCCAATAAATTACAGTTGCCATGCCAGTCCGTTTCTATGATGGTGTGCCTTATATGTGCACACTTGCACAATAAGCTGAAAATTACAATTTTTCTCTGCCTATTGTATTTTAATGACCCTTACAAACTGGAGCTGCAGTGCAGCTTTGAGGCACTTTATTGCCACAGGTTGGCTGTTCCTGTAAGACAATATGACCAACTGATGATCAATTAGTATTTACTTGGCTATGTATTTTGCCAGCTCCAACCTACTTGCAGAATGCTAAAACAAGCCTTGACTTGCGTAATTTGTTTTCCAAAATGCCCAACACTATCTCACAAAAGTGAGAAAAGAGTCCATTTCCCCAACCCACAAGTGTATTAAAATAATAGATTGAACTTCCTTTGCTTTTGTTTCATGTTTGCAAATTTTTGCTCCAAATAATTCTGCAGTTAGGAGACTCTTTGTAGTAGTTGATCACTCCTATAAAGGGAGCTAGATATTAGATTCACTCATTTTTCTCTTAGTTCTCAGTATGGAACCCTGACCTGATAAATTAATTTTTCCTAGATGTTGACTGGCAATTTCTTGTGTACCCTTGAGGATATAGCTTTTGTGGTGACACTAATGAAAATCTCAGGCTTCCAGAACATCTAGACCTAAACATCTGTCCAAGTAAAACAGGAAATTATCCATCTCCTCTTTTTTCTAGTAGTTCTGGGTAAATTCCTGAGCAGAATTTTACTTCTAACACCTGGAATGCATTTGTAACATTAGATATGGCTCTGTTCCAACAGTAAAAATACATCATCTTAGAGAAGTTCATGCAGCTAAATGTAACTGCTTCTGATAATAAAAATGTATCCACATTTTTATTGGAACCATTTGTGTATACAACATTCAATTCCGTTGATGTTGAGATTAACTATACTGTTATTTAGTGCCTTGGAAATATTTTCTTTCACACTGTGTAGTAACCTTTTGGTTGACTTGGCCCCAATGGAAGATTTAGCCCTAAGTGTATACTTGGAAAAAATAACATCTGTTCCTGTAAAAATAAATTTGAGGAAAGGCAATTAAATAACAGAACATTTGTGACTATGTTAACTCCATGAGGAATTCCTGATAGGATCAGGATCCTTATGACATAACATTATGGTGATATACATAGTCTTCAACCAGGAATTTCATAAAGACATAGAGTATGAGTGTCAATAAAGAGGAAACATTTCAAAGTAAAGTTTATCCAAACAATTATAATGTTTAGCTAGAGAGACAAGGAAGAATTGAAATAACATAGCAGGAAGAAAAATTATTATTCCTCTTCACAGAAATGATGATTTACAAAGAACATCAGATCCTTCTGACAAATGAGCTCAGGAGTGGGTATCTGACTTGCTAAGGAACTGATTCATGCCTTTTAGAAAAATGTAAAACTTTGAAAATACTTTAGCTTCTAAGCTTGCTTAATATAATTAAAGCACCTATGAAAATGAAATTCATATCAAGAAATGGAATAGGTGACCATTTTTGTCTCATATGGAATTTGCACTTGCATTCAACGGTAAGAGTAGATAAATTTTAGTATATCATGAATTCTGACCCCATCACTGAACAGGAAATTTATATAAAGTGTTACATTTTAGAGCTATAGTTCAATCTACTAGATTCCTTATCCTAATTTAGACTTCAGCAAAACAGATTCTGAAAGTGTAGTGCTTATTGCGATCTCAATTTTGCAACATATTACACACGATTAGCTTCAAGCATATAACCACTCATGCTGCATATAAACACACCCATGTGTGTATGTCAGATAAAAAGCTGAATTAGTACAGGGTGACAGATTCTCAGTTAAGATTTGGTACAATACATTTGCATATATTGTAGGTATATTTATGTTGATAAATACATGTCCTGAGCTAAAATTTTTCTCAGGTAGTTGAAAAAAAAGGCATATTATACAATCACAGCTAAAGAGCATCTCTTTCCCATCTTTTGCCATTTAATTCCTTCCTGTTTATGAGGAAGACAAGACTTAGATGGGCCTAAGAAGTTGAAATTTCTAAAATGAAGGTTAGATTTATACTCTTCAAGAAAGTGTTCAAATCATGGGGTAGGAGATGAGATTTAGCTATCTAAGTGTAGGTCACTAGTACCACTTTAACATCTTGGTGTATGGGCATTACTTCTGTAGGTCTTAACATCTTTTGTACTGCCTGTGAATATCTCAGACAATATACATCACTTCAAACTGCTAGATACCAATGATTAACTGGCTAAAATAAGCTCACTATTACACAGGTGCCTACAGTGTGGATGTATAAATTAAAGAAAGACAAATCATACAAAGAGATACAGAAAACTTAGGAGATAGATGATGAAGAACAAGCACCTAAATTGGTTGTGGGTGACCTCAAGCAAGAGCCATCTGTGTTGCATATGCTTATCCTACTTGGATTTTTTATGTGATGTATTTCATTAATGTCCAGATGATACAGAAAATAGTATTGCAAGAGTCACTCCAAAATAAAGCAAAATAAAGCTGTCCTTACATGGGTCAATTATCTGTTGTTCCTCCTCTCTTTTTCCTTGCACCTGTGTCCTTCCACTTTCTCTTCTGCTTTTGCAGTTTCACCTTTTCCTCCATGACAAGTACATGCAGCCAGGGTTTGCTCAAAATTACTAATTTATCTGAAAAAAAATTCCAGTTTTGGTTTTCCACTTTAGTTTTCAATTGATTTAGTGAGCTAAGAAAATGTACAGAGGAGTCCAAAACAGGTCAGATACAGTGGCTGAAGTGGACAAGGAAAAAAAGGGAAAAGGAAAAGGAAAAGGAAAAGGAAAAGGAAAAGGAAAAGGAAAAGGAAAAGGAAAAGGAAAAGGAAAAGGAAAAGGAGCAGAATGGGAGCGAGAGGGACAAAGACTAGAAAAATTGAAGGAGCTGGGTTCAGGAAGAAGGAACAGTACTTCCTCTTTTATTGTCATTAACTCATGTACCTAGGTCTTATGTACATGAAATCAGAACCTTTTTTCAACCTATTTTGTGAAACTCATTATTCATTGGCAAAGTAGAAGGAGAAATGAGGTGTTTTTTTGTTTTTTTTTTTAGAACTCATTGAGGAAACATTAATTAGGCACTAAATTACAGGAGATGTTATCTAATCTAACAAAGAGATATCCCTAAGCGAATAAAATAATGCTTACTTTAATTAAGAAGAATAAGCAAACTGTGTCTTGAATAAGGTGGAAATAAAAGTTTCAGGTAGAAAGATTAAATTTGTCTGGACCCTTGGAGGATTTCAAAAGTGAGATTGGTTACCACAATTCAGCAAGAAAATCTAATCTATAGTTAATTCAAAAAGTGTTAGTGCAGAAACAGGTAATGCCTCCAAGCCATGAATACTGGCAGGAAGTCAGATGGATAAAGGTGAAACAGAGTGCCTTTCATATATATTTGCAACATTCTGATGTGTTTTAAATGTTGTGGATAATATCTTTATTTACTTGTGATATTAATTTAGTTTTAATTAGGAATAATTTTACTGCAATTACATAACAGCATTTCCAATTCAAGAATCTGAAAAATATATCAATGATGCTTCTTTGACATTTTATCAAGTATTTGCAGTGAAGGTTACTTAAACAAATAACTTGAAAGCAATTTTATCTAGTAGAGTTTCCACACAACTCAAAGAGTTCTCAAGGAGAATTTCCCTGTTTCTCTTGCCTTGGCTGGCTGGATTGCAGCAAATCTGGAGGGTCAGAAAACCAGCAATAACTAAGAGAACAGAGTGGCATCAAGATGATGGGCTTAACATTTGAAAGCAAAGGGTCTTCTAGCAGTTTGCTTCAGACTTTATTTTTCTTTCTCAAATTCAGAGAAGGAATGGAATGTAGGATTTGGAAATATTGGGATGAAGATTAAAATTCGGGAACAAATTGTCTTTCAGCTTAGTGCTCAATATTTATTAAACTGCAGTGTAGACGCTGTCTTGAGCCCTGAAGAGAGGTCTTCCGATTCTCATGCAACTGACATCTTGATTTTGCTCTGAAAGCCTATGAATTGAACAAAATTCCCAGGAACAGCACTACACCCACTGTGAGGGAAGCAAACATCCTTAAAACCACTATTCTTTTTCATTAACTGCAGCCAGAAATACCTGCCGAGGACTTTGTTACAAAGATTTGTGTACCTTGCATGGATTTCAGGATATCTAGTACATCTTTTATTTATTGAAACCATTTTCTCTTGCAAGTATTGAATGATATTCAAGTATTGAACGTTATTCAAGATTTGTTCAATGGACCAAGCCAACGATATCTAAGAATTCCAGGCTGAAAACCAAGGCTGATGTTTGCACAATTCTGACACTCAGAAACCTTCCAAAAAAGAAAATAATTTCCTCTGGGTATAAAATTTCCAGGCACTCTGGTACTAAATCATGGTGGAACTACACATCACAAATCCTGTTATTCTTTCCTGTAAATGAAAGTCAGCTGCTGCTCAGCATAACTTCCCCAATGTAAAAGTGTATTTGTCTTTCTGATTTGGAAGAGACACGAAACTGGAAACAATCAAAACAAGCAGCATGTGTGCTCTCCTTAAAGAGAGGATGAGAGAACACGCCTGTGAATAACATGTTTGTGACAGGTGTTAGTACTATCACTTAGAATACTAGAACGCACTGGGATGCAAAAAAAAAAAATAATTATTAAGTAGGAATACATAGTGCAGAAAAGGTTTTGTCATTACTGCTCAATAGATATTTTTTTCAAATACATGGCCACACTCCTAAAGATTAGGATAATGCTGATTAATGGAGTAAGATGAAAATAAGTTTAATATTCTAACAATTTCTTTCAAGTACTAAACACAGTCTAAATAAATACTTGCAATACTTTCTGTCAATTCTGTATTTAGCCATTACTTATAAAATTTATTTAACATATATAAAGAAATTAAAATACTCTCAGGGTTTGGTGTTTTTGTTTGGTTGGGTTTTTGGGATTTTTTTTAGGAGAAACTAACATCCATGATTAGGATTATAATTCAATTTTACTCAATGAAGCAGGTCAAACTGAAAACATTTACATTTTTTATGAAAGTAGTAGTATGTTTATTTATATTCCTTTTTATTCTTTAACACTTTTTTTCATTTTCTGATGTAATTTTTCAGCAATTGCAGTACTGTACCAAAGGCGAATGTTTTTACAAGTTATAGGTCAGCCCAATATATTAAAAGGATATATAAATTGTTCTGTTACATCATAGAACTAATTGCTTATCTCTTGGTTATAAAACCCTGTTTCAATGGATACCTCCATTTCTCAGGACAGTATTCAGAAGCTAAAAGGATGACTTCACAAACTTTTGTAGTTTCACAACCCAATTAATTATATTTCAAATCAGCGAAATGTTTTTTATAATTTTTGTAATATGATTGGTTTGGGGGTTGATTTCTTCCTCCATATTGTTACTCCAAATAAATTTCTGATGTATTTTAATTTTCGGGGGAGGTCTTAAAACATGAAAGTACATAATGCTTCTCAAAGGGTTGAAACTAAAAAACCACTCAGTGCTCTTGGCTTGATCTTTGGACTGTTTATCTTTTTCATTCTAAACAGCCAGTTGATAGAAAGCAGAAATAACTGAAAGAACAAAGAATAGTGCAATAATGTGGGGTTTTTTTCCTATCATATAAATAATATATTACTAGTCCTGTGTTTCCACTGTGTAAACACTGGCTGCTGCAGTCCCATCCTCTGCTGCATCGCTCATTCATGTGTTCCACCTCCCTTCTTGACCTGGCTTTGGGGTTTGCTGGATCCTTCATTCACTCATCTTGTGCTCAGTGACACAAAAACCCACAATTCGGGTCTCAGAAAGAACCAGTGATAACTGAATTGAGTCCCAGAAAAGATGCATCAACTCGTACTTGAGATTTTGGTTAGTGTAAAATTGCAACAGCTGCAGCTGTAGACTCAGTCTGTATCTGGCTCTTCCTGGCTGCTCTTCTCTTTGCTCTTTTCTCCTCTTGAATTTTTGACTCTATGAGGATCTAAAGTCAGTTTAAAAGGACTCTGTCAATTATAGAGGCTTATGTGAATCTCCCAAACTGTGACAAGGATTTAGCCTAGGAAATTAAATGGTGATCTGTATAGCAGGATATGAAATGTAGTGTTGATGAGCAGACCATTTCACTCAAAGCTTGCTGCATCACTGATATTTATTTTCCTCTTTTTTTTTTT
>VWYO01005558.1:18776-31166 GCA_013400275.1 Rhadina sibilatrix | reverse complement strand
TTTTATTCTTTTTTTTTTTTTTTTTTGTGACACATCATAACAACCATCAAAGCTCACTGAGCTGCTCATGTTAATGAAATGGCAAAAGAAGTGCACATATGCAGTTATTTAAAACCATACACACAAACAAACCCATACACATTTGTTTTTATATATACATAGCTATATACACATATAGCTATACATTAGTACAGTTGTTGTCTCCATACTCATTGCATCTGAACTGTGCCTGAACTGTGTCTGCAGTTCTTAGTGTTTGAGGACAAAGAAAGTAACTTCTCACAGTGTATTGGGTTTGCCTTTGAAATAAAAGCACAGAACTATTGACAAAAGGCTCACCTAACAGCAGAGCTGAGATTAGGTGCTGAGGGTTATTGTCTTCCTCTAGTCTCAAAGCTATGTGAAATGTCAGTTAATTGAAAATGGTAATTGTTCCACACAACAACATCAACTGTTTCATTCCAGGAAATGTGCTACTCTTAAATTAATAGCCATCGATCCAAAGGTATTTCATGATCCTTCTCCATCGTTTTCTCAAATTATCCAGCTATCAGTCCTTGGGAGAAAACCTATTTCACCATTTTTATTGACCATTCTTTACTGAGTGACCTGGCTTCCTGTTCAGATAGACTAAAATAGGTCTATCCATCTAAATGTTTGTCAGGCACACTGAGACACCTAACTTTCAAAACACCTACTGTTGTTTACTATAAATACTCATAACAAAAACCATTAAGTAATAATACAAAGCAGTTACATGGTTATTACTGATTAATACAATGAAGTACACTCTCATGCTGGGAAATTGCCTTTGTGATAGTAAAAATAGTCCCTTTCAATCGTGCATTTCAGTAAAACTTAAATTCCATTTTGGTTTCTCATGAAGGAATGCAGACTATTTGGGTTTCTTTGTTTACTGAAGGAATATATATTTTTTACATCCTCTTTGAATAGCAAATAACTATATAGCTTTGTTTTTACACAGAGAACAATTACAAAATTGTTTCATTACTTAGCTGTTCCTTTGAAAACTTATTGGAGAAATTAAGTGGTGCAAAGGTGTTCCACTGAGGAGACAGCTTTCCTTCCTCATATAGTCATTAAAAAAATTTTAAAAATACCATTTAGATAAGCAGTTGAAAACATTTATTGAGATACAACTCATAATGTTTTCTGTGTTTGCAGTTCAGTAAATTATCATCTAGTAAATTTAAAATTTAATTTCAAAATAAACCATAAGTATTATCAAATAATAATTTTTGAAGACATAGAGAGTCATATTTTTTCAAAGCTTTCATTTCCATTTTAAACTTGAAACAGTTTCACCTTCACTGATATATTAATAAACTGTCATCTATTTATTCATAATATTTAGATTCCAAAGTGAAATTTACATATGAAGAATAATGGCAAAAGTGTACAGCAATATAAAGTTTTAATATCAGTTGTGCAGTGGCCTAGAAAACGCCTCCTTTAATCTCAGACATACTCTACTTTTCTCTCTTCAAGGGTTTTTTCTTACAAGGGGATGCAATTTAATGTAAACTGAAACAGTTGCCAGCAGGAAAGAAAAAGATGTCTTGTATAATATGAGATACTTTTCTATTGTTTCAAAAATAATAGGCTGGTTGCAAAGAGTTTCTCTGTGTGATCTTAAGTTGCTGTATTTTTGTCTTCTTTTATTTATTAATAGACAGTTTTATATTAGAAGTGGAAAGGGGAAATTTGATTAAAGTTTCTAGGACAGCCACAGTATAAAATCAGTTAAAATTACATTTCCACATAACATACATAATGAATTCAGATGTTATATACCAGTTGTAATGCTCAATCTGGTTTATAGTTAATAGAATCAAAAGGTATGTGAGCCAGGGAATATTTTAAGAAAAAAATTTCAGCAGCTCAGAGGGAATGGATAAGGTCCTTAGGCATATGGTGCTAAGTAAATGAAAGTGAAAACTACTTTTTTGAAGAAACATAAAGGAGTCAAAAGAACTAACTGTAGAAGGTAAGCACGATTTTACACCTTTTATACTTGTGACAGTGAACACCTGCACAGCTTAGATCCCATTTCTTGTCATTTGGTACATACTTTCAGTGAATTTCAGCTTCATAGTTGGAAAGAAAGTGTGAATCAGAAATAACTGAATAAATTATTTGGTGGTTATGTGAAGAAGGGTAGTTTTGGTCATAGAGACAAAAGTTCCTCTTCAAATTAAGTTTTTTTTTAGATCCTATGTCAGCGATTTATCTCCTTCCTCTACTTTATTCTTTTTCAAGACCTAAGCTTGACCACTGTTTCATTCTCTCTCTTTTTTTTTTTTTTTTTTTTTTTTTTTTTTTTTTTTTTTTTTTTTTTTTTTTTTTTTTTTTTGTTTGTTTTTTNGGGTTTTTTTTTGGTTTTTTTGTTAAAAAACCCCAAGGAACAAGGGTCATTTTAAATTATTGAATCTTCATCGTCCCTCATGTGCCAGTCTAAGTCAACATTATTCCCAAAAGTTACCTGATTTTTGAGAGTTTTTGAAAATTTATACCACTTGGGCAAATTTGTACAGCATTGATACTCAGTTTGAAATATCTGAAATTATTTGAATATGTAAGCATAGCTCTAAGTGTGTTGCCATCATTAATAAGCCTTGAAGATCACAGGCATTTCCAGCCTTTGGAGCTTTATCTCTTTAAAGCTGATATTAGCAGCTAAGGGCTGTCTTTCTCAAAGTGATTTCACATTAAAATATCATAAAAATAACATTAATTATAGAGATGAGGATTATAGATGTAGATAACAGCTGAACATTGAAAGTGCTAAGCAGATCTGCAAGATAGCAGTAATGACTTAATTAAAACAAAATGCATCTGTATCTGAGCACAGCAATAAAGGAAAAAGAGGCAATCCACAGTAACAAAAACATGAGCAATTCAGCTGAAGTATGTAAGAGTAGTGTGTAATAGATTGGCTCAAGTAAGTCTAATTTATGCCAACCTTAAACATTAGCATTCTAATGGCTGCCAGAAATTTAGAATATGTTATCTTTTGAGTGCCAGGTAGTTTAGAGGGTAACTACCAATTATCCATAAACTGAGTCATATCAGAAATGGTTTAATGTTTTATTTCCTCCCATGGCCAAGCTGGCTCCAATACCTTTGCAACAGACTTCGTTAATTCTGCTTCCAGATCTAAAGGGAAGCTGCCCTTTCCTGCTTATCAAATGGACTGAAATGACCTCAGCAGGGAATAAAGTTGGTGCCAAGAAGCAGAGTAACATTGAGGCCTGTTCCCACCAGGTGATATATTCTATCTGGTGCATATGGCCCACACTTGGACCACAAAAATCTTACCTCCAGTCCATGCCTTAAGGTTTTAAGAAACCCTTATATGGCATACTCTGGATATTCTGAAAATTCAACCATTTGTAGTCTATATGCAATAATATTAGTGTTTTAAAAAATACATTAAATTCCTGTGACAAAGCTTAAAGGGAGCCGTAATTTCTCTCCCTGATGTGAAGAGGCCAAAAAAAAAATTTCCCCTTGTGTTAGCTTTTTCTACATGGTCTTTAGATGGAAAAGGCCAGAGAAAAATTCTCAATGGAGATACGAACAGCAGTACTTGCAGTTGTTATAATAATCATAACATTTTTACCACTGCTGCTGTCACAAATTGTGAGACCTGATTCAAGAAAGTGCCTCATAGAAACCCATCCTTTTTTTTGAAAAATCACAGAGTCATTGCTTTCTTTTAACCATGCAATATCTTCCTCTTAATGACAAAGAGAAGGAGCAATAGCCTGAATCATGGCAGCAGAAGGCTTTGGCTGCACTCGTCCACACTGTATGCTGTATGTAAGCAAATTAATTATCTATTTTATGTCTCATATTGATGTAGGTCAAATAGAATTGATATACTGTAGGAAGATACAAAATGGCAGATTCTGCATGAATATGTACTATTTTCATGCAAACAATAAAATAATCATTTAAAATCATAGAAATTAAGATTAAGTGGAATTTACATCCCTTTGATGACTCTACAGATGTTTCATGATAAGAGCCTAGAAAAAGAAGCTTTAATTTGCATGTAGTATACATGTTCCTTTTCTCCATGAATTAGTAGACTTACATTGAATATTATTATTAATATAGACACCTGTATTGACTAAGAGCTTTTTTTTAAAGTGAAAAGACTACACACTGTATCCAATTCACACATTTTCATTATAATGTTATTAACACATTTCCTTCCCTGAAATATTTATCTTCACTGGAGAAAAAAAAATCCTTTGTATATATATGTATCTGCCTATTCAGGATCTCATATTATGTTCTGAAACCATTAAAAATATTTTAATATTTTAATATTTTAATATTTTAATATTTTAATTTAAATAAATATTTAATTGCCTATGTAAAAGAATGCCGTTTTCTTCCCCTGCTATAAAGAACTTCACTACTATTTGAAAGGCTCTCTGCAAAATATCAGTTTAAAATTACAGAAAATGTTTTCATGTAAATAAGGAGTTACTTTATCTAACAAAATAAGAACTAAAATATCAACTTTTAGTCCATTAATTTTCATAAAGTTTGATCTTGAGTTAGACTCATACACAATCACTTTTAAATTCAGAGAAAAGCTCTGTATGACTAGGTGAATATAAAGGAAGTTTAGATAACTAGCTAGTAGAAAAAGTGCAGATGTTGCCTAGACAGCTAAGTCTGCATTTAGACAAATAAAAGAGCAAGTTTTAAAGAAATATGAAAACTGAAAATATTATTTTGCCTGCTGTCTGTAGATGAATGAGAAGGAAACCAGATGTGTTGAACATGTGCCAAAAATAATGAGAATTAATTGTAGCACCCATGAATTCTGAGAGAGACTGAATATGCAAAATATGCAGCATTTCCACTTTCAATGAGAGTCCCCTCTCTGGAAGACTCCTACCCTTAAATAAACTTTAGTTTTCCATCAGTCTTTCCTCTTCAGCTCAATTACTTTGCTTGGGTGTCTGAACTGCATGGTCTTTTTCATACTAAGTAGAAAGGTCCAATATTCCTACTTTTTTATATCGAGAGTGTCATTTCATTGAGAGAATGAAGATTTTTGTGCAGTATATTCTGATAGAATATCAATTAAGTCCCATTCAATGGCTACTTCAGAGCTACTTCATTTTCAAAATATCACTGAGGCATAAGTTAATTAAATTACATAAATTTAAGTCAGTGATGGAAGAAGTAATATTTGATATAAATAGCTGTAATTTTTTACTGAAATCCCTAATAGGAAAAAAAAGTATATTGATATATCACCAATGTAATTAACAGTCTTTTTATGAGTCATGGGGGAAGATATATCAAAAGTAAGTTAGTGTTCCTAGGCAGGTAAGCAGGATCATTGTTGTTTCTCCTTTCTGTGCCTGTAGGGCAGAATCCAGTCAGACAGTAAAATTTAATGACATACAGTCTGATATTAATTGTGCATATACTCATGGGTCATGGTAAAGAGTTTGTCAGAGGTGGCAGCTTGCCGCAGGTGTTTAATGTCACATGATTCATAGTAAATGACTTGAAGCTCCCAAGTATCTACAACTAAAAATAATTCTGCTCTCTGCAAGTGCCCTCCAGAGCAGAATGGCTATCTGTCAGCACAAGATACTGGGTAGCAATTGACTCCAGTTAGCACCATCTATGAGCCATTTCTCAAGGATAAAAAAGTGATAATGGCCAACTTTGTCATTAGAAACCATGTTCTTAGCACTGGCTTAATTTTTAATATTTTCCCTTACCAGCAATATAAAAAACTAGCTTCTGTCTTTACCATATGTAATGTAAAATTGCAAAAGCCCAAATACACCAGACTTTAAACACAGTAGCAATTTTTTTAAGCTTCTTTGGATGTGTTTTCAAAGATAGAATCTCTCTTCTTTTTCCCATTTATTTCCTTAATTGGAACTGGAAGATTTTCCTTGCACATCATACCCCAAGCAAATAATGGGGTGGGGGACATTGGAGATTTTGCATGATTGACAGTGCTAAGCACATTTGAAAATTCAATCTTTTGAAATTTTACAGTTGACCTAAAACTTCCATGGCAACTGTCATGCTTCTTAAATTTCTATTGCAACTTCTTGCTTCCAGTTCTACTTAGAATTGAGAAAAGGAGCACAACAAAACTGAAAAAAAATGGTAAAAAAAATTTAAAAAATATTTTAAAAATATCAAGAATTCTTTATTTTTTAACCATAAAACATATTCTTAACTCACATTATCTATCTTGCTCAGCCCAGCACAGGACGTAGAATAATTTACCATATAAGATCCCAATTCCTAATTTATTATTTTAAATTTAGAAGGAAATTACAAACGTACAATAATTTTGAAACCATAACTTTCTATTCAGAAACAACACTACTAAGTTTAAAAACATGTCAAATGCTAGGTGGGTTTTCAGTGTGAAAACTTCTAAAACACATTAATAGTTAAGCAGATTTCAGTAATGTATCCCTCCAAGACAGACAGGGACACCTTGTTGTGCAAACCAGCATTCTTCTCTGTCATCCCAACACTGGCAGGGGGAAATACAGTGGATCTGCAGAGTCTTTGGTGCTCAGTGTCTGCAAAAGCATCACAAACTGGTCAAGGGATTGTCCTGTTCTACTCCATGCTGCTGCACCCTCACGCAGCGTGCCTTGTTTTGTTTTGGACATCACAATACAAGAAAGGTGTAAAGCTATTAGAGAGCATGCAAAGGAGGGCAACAAAGATGGGGAAGGGTCTAGAGGGGAAGTCGTGTGAGAAGCTGCTGAGGTCACTTGGTCTGTTCAGCCTGCAAAAGAGGAAACTGAGGGGAGACCTCATCACAGTCTACAACTTCCTCATGAGGGGAAGAGGAGGGGCAGACACTGATCTCTTCTCTGTGGTGACCAGTGACAGGACTGAGGGAATGGCCTGAAGTTGTGTCAGGGGAGGTTTGGGTTGGATATCATGAAAAGGTTCTTCAGCCAGAGAGTGGTTGGGCACTGGAACAACTCCCCAGGGCAGTGGTCACAGCACCAGCCTGACAGAGTCCAAGAATCTTTTGGACAATGCTCTCAGGCACATGGCGTGACTCTTGGAGCTGTCCTGTGCAGGGACAACAGGAGTTGGTGGTTCTTGTTTGTCCCTTCCAGCTCAGGATATACTATGATGCTATGACAATACAATAAACTTCTATAGCAAATCTGACTGTCACATTTACAGTGAGTTAACATGTCAGTGTCTCTGAATAGCATAAAATTCCTTCTCCACCTCTGCACCATGTCCTTTCACTAGAGGTTATTTGGAACCTGCTTGCCTTGTTTCCAGTGGAAACCTAGACACCAGACATCCTTTAACATCTAGAAATCTGGAAGATCTCTTCCCAAAGATAAATGCATAAAGTTAACATTCTTTTAAGATAGGGAATATACTGAGTGACTAAACTGAGAATCTCAAATTTAAGTGTCAGAAGCTGAATGCTTCCTCATGTGCTCAGTCACAAGATCTGCAAATGTAGGCTCCAGTCAATGGGGAAGGGAAAAAACACCACCAAAAGATGTTTTGGAAGTCTAGATTAAGTCTCCTGAATTGTTCTGACTCTCCTGAGGAATGTTTTATCAGTTAGTGTAATAAAAAAAAAAAAAAGCAAGATTATTGACAACAGGAAGCTTCCTATCTCCATCTGGCAAGGAAAAACTTAAGGTGAATATTGTATCACAAAGCTTTTTCAAGCAGAGCAAAGAGATTCATGTTTTCCTTCTAATGTGAAGGCATGAACTGGTGCTACTCATTGTACAGCGCGTGTAATTTAGGAAAGTTTCTTCTTTCAGCTGCCTCAATAGATAATTGGATGTGATAAACCACTCCAGAGATTTTAGGTCTACGAAATTATTCCCTTGAGGGGTGACTGGCTAGGGAGGAAAACCTTGGTAATTAAGACTGTGAATTAGACACTTCAGTTAAGAAGAACGAAAGCAAAGGAGATTTAAAGGAAAAAGTATAAATCATAACAGCTAAAAGAAGGTATTAATACTGTATATGGAAATATACACATGAGCTGGATTCTTTTTCACCCTAATGGAACAAAAATCCTAATAGAAGAATAATACATATCTTTTAGAGATCCTTCAGGCTGCCAAAACTTTTGAAATGTTATCTGTGTATGTAACTAATTTTTCATCTAATTTGTAAAATTTGTGTTACTGGATATTTCAGTCATTCTTTACTATGCCTGCGAATAAGGTCACACAGACCATGAAATCAGTTCCAAAAGTTTTATGGTCTGAGTAACAGAGAAGAGGTAAATAGGTACTGCTTGGTCTTTGCTAGTGAAGTTGATGACATAAAACATGCAACTTACAGATTTTGACAAATTTTATATATGCAAATATATATATTTATATACACACACATATATAAATTTAAGAAAGGGTCTTTTTCAATCTGAAACCAAATGTGACCTTTAAAAAAAGAGGGGAGGTGGGAGAAATGATGAATGGTCTTAATTAATATGTAGAACAGGCGAGCTGGAAAGGTTACAAGTTAAATCATTTTTCTGCCTGTAAATGCAAATAGTTCTTCACACAGTTGGTTATGCAACACTAATGCAGGAATATTTGCAAATATTTTCACAAATCCTATTTAAAAGCCGCAAAATGCCAACACGTACTGTTGGTCAGTAAACAGACTGGAAGACACAGAGGGCAGTGTGCAATTATAAGTCAAGGAAAGGGTCAGAAGGCTGCTGTTAGGAGTGAGAGGAGGCAGAACAGAGCCAAAGAACTGCAGAAAATTATATATTAACATATTGGAGATCTGTGGATAAAAATCTTGACAAAGTCTTCTTTCACAGTTTCTGCATGCTTAATTTTTACTGCTAGTCTGTTGCTATTGGAGACCTTGCTCCCTGTAAGCTCTCGGAAGCCATATGAAGGTAAAAACCTTCCTTATTCAATGAACCACTTTAAGTACTTTTTGATAAGAACAATTAAGTGAAATGAACTAATATATTTTGACTGGATCTTCTTTTGTTCTGACACTGTGGTGTTTATAGACAGGCTTTGCAGATGTACTCGTAATCTAATATCAAAACAGAAGCAAAAAGTTGCATAGACCAGCTGTTCCATAGAAATGCATATGAAAGTAGTAGCTGCTACATCAGAATCTGGAGAACTGTATGACAATTTCAGAAATACTCTGAAGAAAGGAAGGAGAAAATAATCTTTTAAGGCACATTGTAGATTCCGTGACCTCATAGTCTTCTTGAAAAATAGAATAAGGCAAAGGTTTAAAGACAATTTCATAGATTGTCTTAAGAGTGCATGCATTTGAATAATGTAATTTGGAAGATACTGAGTATACAACTTTCTCCACTCCAAATTATCTAGATCTTCCATTAATATACTGATTCTTTTATTTAAGAGTTCACTCTGCTTTATAGCTCTAGCTATGATTGTAGTTCAGTGTACCTGAATTGGAAGTGGGGTGAGAATCAGGTCTTTCCAGAAGATAAAACACAGTCAGATGCTGTGTTTAACCTGACCATGAATTTTCTTAGAAGTGTTGCAGGCAGTTTTCCCTCTGGAAAATGTGGTTCTACAGTCACATACTCTATTATTTACAAAGAGTTGGAAAAACAAATGTAAGACTTCTTGGGTGCAGCAAAATCAGCTGGCGAAGAGATACTACCTGGGAATAGGTGCCAACTGTTAGGAAAAGTAAAGACAGAAAGCAGAAGGCACTGTAAACTAAATGTCTAATTACAGATGTTTGTAATCAACAGATCTGTTCACAACTCAGATCATGTGTGATACATCCTTGCCCAGCACCACCCTTTGAGTGGTCAGAGTACTGTTTCATCTTTGTACCTTTCTCTAAAACAACCTGGCTAGTCTGTAACGATGCAGAGTGACGCAGAGTCCCCAGCCAGGCGCAAAGGAGAGCTGCTTTACTGCAAAACCAGACCTTTTTAAGCAATTAGCTGATAGTTTACATAGTTTTAAGGCAGAACAAGCCCAAGTCAACCAACCACCATACACCACGCTGTGGACATGTGGCAGTCACGCAGCATGGCTCTCGTGTCTCTCACGACTCTCACGTCTCTCTGCTCCTCTTCCAGCTGAGTCACTCTCCCATAGTTCCCTTCTACTTAGCCTAAATAACAGGCCTGAGCCATGGCACAAGGATATCAATGTCCTTATTTTATAAGGCTTTACCTATATGCAACATTAGTCTGACTAATAAACCTAATAAAATTTAAGTAGAAAACTTACATATTCAATTTATTTCCCAGGTTTTCTAAAATTAGTGTTCCATTTCTCCAGTGGTGAATTTTTCCAGATGACCAAAGTAAAGTGAATTCTTCATTGGACCAAGTTTTCCCTGCATGTAAAAGGGGCAAATAAATATTCACAGGAAATTTATGATGTTATGAAACTCTTCTCTCTTCTGAGCATCAAAATGAGAGAACAGCAAACTTGATATTCTTACCTGATAATAGTTTTAACTTCACAGTTACTGGCCACTTTGANTTGATTGCAAAATTATAATTTGGCGGGGGGTGAGGGGTTTACATTCTCCATTCTAAGTTAAACTCCAGTTTCCCTGGTAGATACCTGTCTTTTCAAACCAAGACAGAGAGCCAGGCTTCAAACTCTCCATTTCTACAGAAACACGAGAGCTGCATCGTGGCATAACATGCATATGGACAGAATAGTTTGGTCTTTGGATGTCCTGACAAGGAAATTATATTGCCATGACGGTGGAACAAGTTCACCTCATAACCATTTGAAGAAAAAATAGACAGTTGAAACATTATACTTGTACTACCTACTTACACCCCATTAATTGTATTAAGTGTTCTTAAGTTACCCTGCAGCTAAGGCATTAAAGTATGGACTTCATAATGACTATATGGAGTTATAGAAACCACAGTTATTTGACATAAGAATTGAATGAGGAATAACATTTTCTATCATTATTTATTCTATTTGCTTATATTATTCTATAAGCAAACAGTGAAGACTCAAATGTCATTCATGGAGACCACTCTAGAGGGAAAAAGTGATTTCTGTAGCTGAAGGAAAGTTATAGTGTGAAAAAAAATTTCTTAGATAATTTATATATTATGGCTTAACACAACAGTTTACTGATGGTTGTGTAATATCTTGGAAATGACAACTTAATAAAAACATTTTTCAGACTGTGAGCAATGCTTGCAGCTTAATTCTGAGAGCCTAGAAAACTATCCATTATTAATTTAAGCAATTTTGTAATTAGCTAACAGAAGTGGAATAGATTTGAGTTGATGTGAGATATTATTTAATAGAATAAATAATTACTGTTTTAAAAAAAATTTAGCCATTGCAGATGATGTAACTTGCTCTAAGAGATTCATCCTGTCCTTAAGCATCCAGAGGTCTAGTTGCAATGCATATACAAAGGCTTCCAGAAGAAAACAAATCTATGATGTTCCTATGATAAGTAGAAATAATATTCTTCTCACTAAAGTAAGCATATACATGCTTTTACAGTTTGTGAAGGATTTATTATGCTTGGCTGAACTTACATGGATAATGTAGGAATCAGTCTGAATTTTATCTGAAACCTGAACTGAATTTTCCCCTTTTCTTTCTTAGATTGACTCAGAGTAGGTTACCTACTCTGTACATATAATTAAAAGTCTATAACGTATACTCAAGGGTCTATAGTTGTTATGAAGCTATAATATTGTTGTGGTTTATACTAATTTTGGAATCTATGCCTTTGTGTTTCCTATCATTATGTGTTTTAAATGGCTAATCAGCAGATTTTCTGGGTGAGATCTGGTGGTTCAAGTTTGCTGATATCATGGTTAAAACAAATATTGTATAAGCCCTCATAGCTGTATAAGGGAACTAATAGGACATGTCAGAATATATCTCTTTCAACTCTGGATCTGTATATCAGCCTATGTCCTGGGGCTCAAGGAACTGAAAATCCCTTGAATGCTGACAGATTTCACCTGTGCTTTGAATTTTGCTAAGCAGATGAGGAGCAAACTCCCTGTACTTCCTTCCTGAAAGAGGCACAGAGAAGAGTCTTATAATAATCATATAAATGAATGGTATTTCTGCTTGAAACATTTCCGAGAGAGCACTATACACAAGCAATAAATGGGTATAACTGACTGCAGATGGTAATTTAAAAAATGAATACATTATTAAGGAGAATTGTCTTCCCTTCTAAAACTGAATAAGGAGGTCACTGAATTAGTTTGGTTTTTTTAAATGAAGTCTGTGATAGGTATTTCCAACAGAGAGCTAGTAATATCCTCAAAACCAAACATTAATATTTAAGACTTTAGCTTAAATCACAGTCTGGTTTTTGTCCTTTAAAAAA
>VWYO01005558.1:0-18740 GCA_013400275.1 Rhadina sibilatrix | reverse complement strand
AAAAAAAAAAAAAAAAAAAAAAAAAAAGTAAGGATCTGTTTCTTGTATGCTACTTTTTAAGCAACTGACAGAAAGATTAGTCTCTGATGCTATAGGACCACTACCATTTACATCTTTTATTCAGGAGGGCAACTTTAAGGTAGACATTTCACAATTAAGTGAATCATATATGTTTTTCATTTGGTTTTTTTCAACTTCTTACAGAGTTCTTGTTTCCTCCACCATTCCCAGAAAGTCAAGTTCAAGGGCCTCCAGGAAACATATCTCCACTGCTGCCCTGATCGATTAGGAACTAAATGACATCATCATTCTACGAAATTCTTTACTAAGAAGTCATTCTTTACTGTGGGGGTGGAGAGGTACTGGAACTGATTGCCCAGAGAGGCTGTGGGTGCCCCATACCTTCGAGTGTTCAAGACTGGGTTGAATGGGTCTTTGAAAAACCTGGTCTAGTGGATGGTGCCCTGCTTATGGCAGGGGAGTTGGAATGGCCTGCCCAGGGAGGTGGTGGAATCACCATCCTTGGAGGGGTTTAAGGAAAGATTGGAAATGGCACTCGCTGTCATGGTCTAGCTGAAAAGGTGATGTTTGGTCATAGGTTTGACTCAATGATCTCAAGGATCTTTTACACTCTAACTGTGATTCTGTGAACTAGATGGTCTTTAAGGTCCCTTCCAACACAAGCCATTATATGATTCTATGATCATTAAGATCTTGGATCAAGATACTACCCTGCAAGAAAGACAAGGACTATGCCCACTGTGCCTTTCCAGAAACCTTCAGCAATTCAGTGGTCCACGTTATGACTTTCACAGAGTGATTTTAAACACTATGCTTGTGCTTTAGGTCACTTTTAAATGTAAACAGAATATGCTCTGAATTTCTCCTTTGCCAATTCCAGCCTGCACACTCTGCCAGTTTTGTTTTTCACCTTGTCTCAAGACTTAACTGATGGGTCAGAAACATCACCCAATTTTTCTTTCAGCTGATCACTCAGACTGGTATTGGAGTAGATTGTTTTTTAGGCAAATAATATTTTTAAATTAATTTTTAGCTTAGTTTCTATGCCTAAAGGTACTTCATTAGAACATGTGCTTACTTCAGAGATCCTTTTTGTGCCTTTAAATCTCATACTGAAAATAAGCAACCCCTTTTAGAATCATGAACATCATAGGAAAGGATTTGTTTCAGGGCTAAGCTCATGGATGAATAGATTAATGCTGAGCAAGTAGGGCTAAGCATTTAAATACTTTTTATCAATTGGAACCTTATTACCTTTCTTGAAGATGCAAGGCTTGTTTCAGAATTCTGATTTATTTGTTATTTCTGTTCCTAAATGAAAATATCACTTACCTATATTCACCTTTATATGCGTGTGTTCCTACTGACTGAGAGTTCCATATCTAGAACATATTCTCTCACATTAAAGCCTATATGAAATTGTAATAAAAGACTAGATGTGTCTGATGTATATATCATGCATTACATACTTTTATATAGACTTATCTGTTTTGTATTTCATGACGAGGAGGTATAGAGCTTCATGATGAGTTCTGTAACAAACAGAACTAACTGGATATTTTCTGAGACAACTTTCAGTAGAAAATCCATTTGCTGAGCCCAAAATGTTTTCATTCCTGCATCTTATTACCATATTTACTTCCATGGATTTTATAATAATCCTCTGAAGTCATTCTTGGCTATATTCTTGCCTAGCTACCCTAAATCAGAGACTCAATATATTTTTTTTAGGCTTGGGCGATATCTGGTTACTGCAAGTTTCTGGTCTGTGCAATCCCAAAATTTCAGATCTGTGACCAGATCTAGGCGCATCAGCTAGAAAAATAATTTTGGATAAGTATGCCAGATGAACTGCTTATAAGATGTCAGAAGTACATATGTCTAATATAGTCAGGAATACCTGAGTATCTTTTATCATGGAGATGGAATTTAAAGTACTTGACAGACTTAACCTTGGCTCTAGGTTCTGTCACAGAGAGCTTGGACATCAAGAAATTTCTCTCATTTTCCTCACATTATGGAAGGTGCTTTGTATGGTCCCTGTAAGAGTATATATTTACACAATAAAGAAACTGGACATGAATTATATGGAAAATGAATTAGTCAAGTGTCACAGTAAGGGAAGCTGCAACAAACCTTTAGATCCCCTGACTTCAGGGCAGAGGGTGGCAAAAAACAATTAGGAGTGGGAATGACGGTTGGCACTAGAAAAAGAACATTTTAATAACAGATAAAAGAAAATAGGACTGGTGCCCCAAAACCTTGCACAGTACCCAAGAGAGCTCTGTGGGTCTAACCAACCAAAGACCTGGAACTGAGGAAAACGTGACAATATATAGGGTAGGGCTGAGGGTAAGGGTCCAATCAGAAACTCAACCTGGGAACATAACCATATTTGTACAGCATAACTGACCAATAATAAAAACAAATCCTTATATGGAACAACTTCATGAAAATGCAAACTCCCATAAACCTTTACAACTTCCCACAACTAGAAAGGGGTTTCCCACAGCCTTAGATTCAGTGTTGCTTCAGCTTGACCAACTCCCACAGTCAATAAAGTCTAATACCCTGAGCAGTGTTAGACTTGAGTATAACCATGTAGGTATGATTATGACTAGATTATGACTAGCAACCACTGCAAAGGTAAAAGGAAAGTACCAGGAACTTTGTTTTGTTCTACAAGTTCTGTATATAATGCAATTCTTTCAGTGAAGAAGCAGAATGCCTTCACTAAATTGAGAAAGGTTAGAGGATGGACAGCTCTTTGTAAAAACAGATTAGCAGGACAGTGGCAAACATCTTCAGGTTATCAGGATTGCCTTGACAATGGAAAAGAACAAATCACACTCTGTGAATTTGAAATTGCTTTCCTAATGTTCCTTTTCAAACATACCCATTTATCTCCACACTGTAGGAATTAATATCACACTACTTAATAGCGAAGGCTGACCTGTTGATTTATTTGAGGGCTTAAGGTCAGTGTTACTATGACTTTTGCCATAAAAGGAGGAGCTGGAAGGGTAGAAGAAAGACTTGCCACCCTCAAAGTCAAAACAAAATCATCTTAAAGGCACTATAGTCATTGCCATAATAGCTTTTGTGGTCCAAGTTTAAAGGACAAAAATTGTCTTTCCAGGATTGGCAGTCCATTTAGAATTCATGAGTTGTTCACTTCTCTAATTTTGACTGACATTTTCTAGTTTGTTTTCTCTAGGGTGGTTTATTTAGAAAAAACTTTCAGTGTACAAAGAAGCGAAAACTTGGTCTCATACATGTGACCTAAAAAAAAATTCCTACTTATGTCTGATCAGAAAGAATACTTTTTGTATTAAGTAATAAGAAAATGAAGCCCAGGATTTATGTATTAAAAAGTACTGTAGAAACATATAGTATTTAGGAACCTGGAGTGGGATCCATGAAAACAGATAGGTTTCTCAAAATCCTTGCCCAGGAAGACTCATGGTAATTAGGTAACTCTGGCACCTCATGGCATGTTAGCACAGAGAGACAGAGGCGTGACCCATGGTCTCCACCCACGCTATGAGGAGATTGGATATAAAGTACATCCAGTCCAAAAATAGGTACATACATTACATCAAGCCTATGCCTGCATACAGATCCATCAGAGTGGTGTTAATAAGTCACTATTGTGATTATCACCTGCAAGAGTGCAGCTGCAAGCCATTTGCAGACTGGAAATACCTTGTCTTCTACCAGTTCAGGCGGTTGTCATGTTAAGTCATCTTGACTCATACCAACGTACTTCAGTAATCCTTTTAGATGCTGACAGATGGGTCTCTACATTCATTGAGTGGCCACAGAGGAAGGATCAAAAGGTCGAGTCCCATGCCTTCTTTGACTCAAATCTGCAAATCCTACCTCTCCACCCAGAATACAGACTGTGATGGATGTGCACTTCAGGTTGAAGCTGGGCCATATTGCACAACCAATAAAAACACAGAAGTGTGGATCAGCAAAGAAAAAAAAACTAAATGAAGAAGAAAGCGTAAATATTTCACTGGAGACAGGCCTTGTGGGCACACCAGGAACAAGAAAAGGTCCAGTGTTGCGACTGTTTCTTTTAATCCATTTATGAATTTTGTCTTGTGACTCTTTTGTGCAAACAACATAAGTAATTTGACAAAGTAGGAATTGAAACACCTGCAAAAACTCAAACAAAATGTAGTTCAAGGCATCTGGACCACATTTTTAGTCTTAAATTTCGCATAAATTGCACTTCATGATCATAACACAATATTGAATATAGCCCTAAAATTCTTCTGAATAATATTGGGCTCAGAAATTATTTTAAAGTTACTTATGACTTTTGAGTACTATTCCCTTTTGCTTTCCTCCCTACACAACATATGCTTCTCAATTAAGGCTCTTCTTTCTAGAAATTTCAAACTCAATTTTGTTTGGCCTAGGATTTCGATTTTTAAGGGAAAAGGTAATGTCCAAACTTATTACTCAGTAATATATACAGAAGTGGTAATTTGATGCTAATGACTTTTTTTGGTAAAAATTCTTGTCATTCCTTGAAAGTTACTATACTACTTGTGATACATATAATTTAAAGACCTCTAGTCTCCAAAGACTTATTGTCATGATTAATTTTAAACATCTGCTTAAGTCATTTGTTTTTATGAGGTTACTTGTGCTCAAAGTTAAGCATGTGAATATTTTATGTAAGAACAAGGCTGTGATTGGCTACAGCCTAACATAGTTGAAAAAGAAAAAAATTAAAAAGTTTAAAATAGAACAGTTGCAAGAGCTACACTACAAGAGCCTCAGTCACATATGTTACTGCAATCTTTGAAATCAAAATAATATTATTTTTTTAGAAGTGCAAAAGCCATGTTATCACTATTAAAAAAAATAAGGAATTAAAATGTAAGTATAAATATTCTAAGATAATGCATACAAAGAAATGGGGTTAGTTTAGGAACTCAAGAATTTCTCCAACATTCTTTTGGTCAAAATAGAGTTGATTTGTTATATATACATAAATGCACCCATACATATGCCTGTCATAAAAGTGAACCTTTTGTTTACTTTTATTTGTTTTTTATTATTAGACATATTGTTGGTTAAGCCCTATAGTCTGCTAAGCTCTGCACAGGCACTCACTCACTGCTGTGTAGTGGAATGCAGGAGAGAACCAGAAGTATAAAAGTGAGGGGGCTCATAGATTGAGGTAAAGACAGTTTTACAGGTAAAACAAAAGTTGCCTGCCAGAAAGCTCAGAAGAGGGTAGGTTGTGGGAAACAATAAAGGTAAGAATACTTTCAGAATCTATGAAAGCAGGCCTCAGAAACAGAAAGAACTTAGAGCTAGCTGCAGTTGCAAATCCTGAAAGTAGAGGAGATATAATGATACAGCAAGCAAGAACATGAAACAATAGTTTGAGTTTTTAAGTTTGGCTAAGATAGACCTTAAGACTGCAGAAAAATATGCTTAGCAAGATAGTAGGTTTCAAGCTTAATAATGGATTATTGTGCATTGTTAACAGAAAGCATACAAGCGAGCATTGTTTGGTGCAGGAGTATGTGTGCTTTTAGTGATTGGCTAAAACAATTGTCCATAAGCTTTAGCAATATGCTATTGGCTGGAAAACCTTTAAAATGCCCTTTAACAAAGAAATCTTTGGCTGTTGTTGGCAAGACGTGAGCTGTTGCTATCTTTCAATTGTGTCACCCTGTAATGAGGCTGATGCTGCAATAAAGCTCAAGGAACAACTCCTGGCAGTCCCGTCCCATTTGTGAAAAACGCCAACACAGCAGGTTAAACATCAGGAAGAAATTCTTTACTATGAGGGTGGTGAGACCCTGGAACAGTCTGCCCTGAGAGGCTGTGGAGTGTCCCTCACCAGAGATATTCAAAACCCACATGGGCGCAGATCTGAGCCCTGTGCTCCAGGATGACCCCGCTTGAGCAGAGATTTTGGACCAAACTACCCCACTGTTGTTCCTTTCAGCTGTACCCATTCTGTGATTCTGTGAAATGAATCCAATTCCATATCTGCTGGGAAAGATTCTACTGACTCTTTAGAAATGTCTTAGGCACAAGCAGAAGGACATGTTTGAGAGAGTTTCTTGATTGCCAGCAGCGTCCCCAGGGTGTTTATCAATACATCTATCCATATAAGCAATGCCTATCAATTGGTCTTGGTCCAGAATGAGCTTGCTAGAGTAGATGATGGCTAGAGCCCTGTGATGGTAGGGCTGTCTGAAATTCCCACCTGAAGAGGTTCTGTAATAATTTGTTGAATGTATTCTTTGAAACCAGATAGCAGCTCATTCAGCCACCTTGTCTCACATCAGTCTCTTGTCTTATCTTTGCTCACAATCATGACATTCTGAGCCACTCCAGGAACAGACGATTGAATGTGCTGGTTATGTGCACAGGCACAGCCCTGACATACTGGTAGTCCACAAGTGTAACTGAATTTTCTTGTTATACAGCAATTATTACTTTCATTCCATAAATTTGCTGGGGCATCAGCCTGTTTACAAATAATAGTTTCTTTTCAAAGAGACTGTTGTTTTTTGTTGGTGTTTTTGTTTGTTTGTTTGTTTTTAATGAACACAAGATAAAAAGTTTATCCCCATGTAAATAGATTCATTCTCTTTTGTGAAAGTTGAATTAAGGTGTTTAAGCATTAATGTCTTTCAAGCCTTTCTTAACACCATTTTTCCCTGTTTCTTAATAGGCATGTGAAATCTACTCCCAGGTGAAATAATGAGCTACAACTGGAGTTACAGCAGTTGCAGGGATATCCTTCCGCTTTATTGAGTTAATCTTTATCAACTCCAGGAAGGTCATTCCTGACAGATTTTGTCAGATCTGTTCTTAAGGGCTGCCAATCTTGAGTCTCTACAATTTAGTTCAGTAACCTGTTTAGTTCTTAGAAGTCCTTCTGATAGAAAATCTTTCTCAAAGTCTAGACTAAAGTTGTCCTACTTTATTTTAAGTCTGATACTTTTTGACTTTTCTACTGTGGACATTGAGAACAGGAGATTTTACATACATTAAGGCAGTAATCATGTCTTCAGTTTTCTCTTCAGGTTACAACTCCTCGTAAGAAATCTCTCTTACTAAGCCATGGGAGTTAGAGCATTGTCATTGTTATGGGTTTTTTTCTGGATTTTGCAAATATAATGAACAATTTATCCTTATAATAGAGGATATGTATTTTGAGAATGGAAAGCAGATTTCTAAAAGCTTAAACTGCTAAATGCAAATTGAGTGAAAAAAATTTACAAATTTTCACATGGGAAATCATCATAAAACATATGGATAGAAATAATATTAATTTTGTAGGTTAGGCCAAATCCAGTTTTGATTTTTATTCACTAAGGCAGAAATTCAGGAAACACCATCCTGTAGACACAGATTCAGCAAAATTACATAATCATGTACCTCAAAAGTGATGTAGGAAAGTTTATATTTCATTAGACAAGTGGACTAAGGAACTGGTTTATAAAAAAAATAAACCAAGGGCTCCTGGATACAATATATGAATCAATCCCATGCCCATTGGTTTCTTTTCATATCTTGGCTACCCTTGCCAGTGCAAAACTTGCACATCACTTCTGATCATTCTCGTGCAACCAGTTTCTGGTTGTGCTTCATGATTTAGAGTTGAAGTATAGAAAGAAGGAAAGCTAGAGGAAAAGATTTGCATTGACCCCTTTTCCTGCTCATTTTCTCCCCATTGTTTGAGATCACAAAAGCAGCAGTTGTTTGCACAACAATGATATCAATGATATCAGACATATAATTTGTTCCATGAAATTCATACTTGTCCTTCAGCTAGGGACAGTTCAATTTATACTTGCTCTGTGTCATATTTTTTTAATCTATGTATCTGCAACTGACCAAAGAATGACTTTTGCTCTGTGTCAATATCATTGTTCTTTATTGTTATATTATATATATTTGTTTTAATGATGATTAATTTTGTACCATTGATATTTGCATAGCAAAAATCAGAATCTATACCTATTGTGTTTCTTAACATCCTAATCGTTTCCCTTCTGTCACTAAATCTCTTTCTTCATTCTTTGTTAATTTTTTATCTTTTCTCTACCAACTGATCATATTTTGCAGTTTCTCTTTCTTCTATTACTTCTTCTCTGTTTGTGGGTTTTTTTTTTTTCCACACATAGAGGAAAATAAATACAAAGACACAGAAAAGTATTTCCATTTTTTGCTTGGGCTGTTGTGTTTAAGTAAGTCTCTTGCTGTCCTTTTTCTTCATCTGTCTATCTTTCTCGTGTGTTTTTAGGACTGTGACTGTACTTTGTTTGCTGATGTTGCTAATGTTTATAACAATGTTCCTGAAGTTTTACTTCCCTTACTGCAGTTCCTGTATTAGAAAGAAACATGCTAATAAAAATCCCCTTGTTGTACTGCCCCTTCCATCTGCTATGTCATGAGATTCTACTCAGAAGGCACTTAAAAAGGTGATGTCACAATGCATAAAATTCAGCAGGAACCAGCAATAATTAGGTTAATATTTTTTATTCCTCTGATTACAGTACTTTTCTTGTTGGGCTGTCAGTGTTGGGATAACTTCTTGTTAATGTTTTCAGACTCTCTGCTAATATGACTTCAAGCAATTGAAATAATATTTTGTGAATGTATAAAATTAAAAGGCAACATGTGCTCTTTATGGCTTTTGATAATTAGCCACAGCCACTATAATGTCCTTCATTTTACCTAGAAGTTTGTCCTTGAACAAATTCTAGGCCTCTTCTGTTCTCATTGTGCTTTGTGATGATCTTTGCCTTTTCATTGATTCAGCACTTACCTTTGAGCCTTACTTTTCAAATATGTTGAATTTGCCTTTTATCAGCTTAAAAATGTGAATCTCATGCATATTTACATTGCAAGCTGTGACAGCTCTGGAAGAGGTCAGGTGTGTCAACTGCTCTATACATCCACAAGAAACTCTATTATCTCTTGAACAGACGCAGCTTTACAACATTTAAAACTAAGCATATTTTTTTACAATATTATCTTCTTGTTTTGAAACTCATAGTTTTAAAGCTTTAAATAAGAATGGTCTTAAGTTAATGGTCTTAAGTTAATACTGTAAAAGAAGAAAAGTTTGGTCTGTTAATTCATTTTTCAAATATACGTCTCTTTATGATGATCAACACTGGGGTAAATTATTGGTGAAATTGAGTTTTGTCTAGAATTGGATTAAAAGCTCATGGGAAAGAGTGACAACAAAATTACACAAGTACAGTAGGTGAACTCAACCCTGACCTTCAACATTTTGGAGAAGGAGCTGCATGAAAGACAAAAGATGAGGCTAGGACAGCTGTAACCTAAGAAAACAAGAAACAAGAGTTTACTAAAATACATAATAAAACCAACCTCTAATGGGAACTGTTTTATTTGTTTTAGAGAAATCCTAACCTATTTATACATATGTTCTTAATTGAAATTGCAAAGTTCTGCCTGCACAGTTTCATTTGCTGCCATTTTGCGTGTTCCTATGATCACTCTGAATGATGCTGGTCACTTACTCTGATATAAACACTTTAATCTCTTTTACAGTTCCAAGATACTCTTTTTACAGTGCCAAGGTATTTATTATGTTACAAAAGAATTTATATAACAATATTTTTGGAGCCTTATGTTGCTCTGATAATGACAGACTGAATTTATCCAGAAGGAGACTTTATCATCAATGAAAAAAGGAAACCCAGCACTGCCCAATGCTGAAAAAAATATTTAGAAAGTAGAACTAATAGTAATTTATCATTTATGACAGTATCTGGCAAACATTTTAAACCTTGTTTATAGCTTTAGATTCTATACAGAAGTTAGCCATGAAAAACTGAAGTTACCATCTTCAGAAATGATTAAGGGAGATATTTCAATGCAAAAATACAGAAAAGGAAAGAAAGCAGCACATGATATTTTTACATTGAGTTAGAACAGACTTGTGACAACTTCGTGAAATATTTTGATAGAAGGGATAACACTTTCATCAAAATGTTTCATTTCTTGAGTTCTTATTAATACATGCCTCAGTTTCTTGTTAGACTGGTACATATCCTAACCTAGTCTAGTACAGCAGAATTCAGACAGAATTTCTGTGAAGTGTCACATGTAATGCCAATTATTTTATATAAGATTCATGTTTGGGGAATTTACCTTCATTTAAATATTAGAAAATAGTCACTACTATAAGAAAGAAATTATCATGCTTCTTCAAAAGAAGATGTTTGGAAAGACAGCATATCAGAAGATATTGTTTCTTGTGTAACGTAACATACATGTTTCCAGTGCTATGTCTTCCATTTCTTCAGCCAAGAAAAAAGAGAGAGGAAAAAAGGGATTTTAACCAAGTTTCAGACTAAAAAGTTATTGTGTTTTGAAATGCATTTTTTCAGATTTCCTTTGGAACCTTTTTATTGCAGGAGATGCTAGGAAATAAGTTAACTAGAGCTGAATGTAAGCTCTCTACCCAGGACTCTTCACTGCACTGGGCCACCTCTTCTGCCTCCATTCATAGTCTCAGAATTTTATCAGAGATTCTTATAGCAATAGGGAAAGCATTCAAACTGATAAAAAAGCCAGCAAGAAATACATCAGTGTACTACTTCTCTTACATATCTACCCAAGATATCATTCTGTCACATGCTGATCTTTTTGGCTTGCTTTAATTAACAAAAGATAACCAGACCTGGTTTTTGTTTCATTGCTATTAAACCATAGGGCAAAGGGTTTGGAAGGAAGAAAGCAGATGCACTTGAAACAAACCAAGAAAAAGTGTTGTTCCAAATATACTTCATAATTGTGTATCTTTTAGTGAAAAAGTATTTGCACACATTTACAGACTCATTTGAGCAACTTTTAACATTTTCCATACAGCATTGCCCTTGGTAAATGGTGTCAGTGAAAAAAATCACTGAAGTAAAGATGGCTTTCAATATTACTAAGTATAAAAATATGGTCATTACACATCTGTCATTTATTCTTGGTATCCTTAATTAGCACAAAAAAAATCCCAAAACCAAAGAACTTCAACCTTGTTGTGTAGACTTTTCATTTTTAAGGAAGTAATTCTAAATGGTCAGAAAGCAGGCTGTTGCTGCCAATCATACACACACTGCACCCTAAAAATAACAGAAACATGAGTCAGCTGCAGATTAAGAAAGGCAGCTACTTGAAAGTCACTTTTTTTACTTCTTCAGTGTCTATACACACTTCCACTAAACTACATGCTTTAGGGGGAAAAAGGTAATTTTTTTGCTTTGTTCTGTTGCTGTGTTAGGAAAAAAGTGGAAATGGTATTGAAAACTCTAGATATCTTGTAAGAGCTCCATTTGGCCACTTCATCTTTTCTGTTTCTTTCTATATTTTTTGTTTGTATTTTTTAATTTTCAGGGAACTTTGAAAAGAATAATTCAATGTGAATATTTCCTCCATTGGCATTTCCTCACTAAGGCTACAGTGAATGTTGCTCTTTGTAGCCCAGCCTCTATCACAAGGCAGAACAGTTTTATTTCTTTGTGTGTGTGTCAATTGAAACAATTTATTTGAAGACTTTGAGAGTGAAAGAAAAGCTATAAAAAAGGCTAATAAAAGTCAATATCTTCCCTTTGAGCAGTGTCAATCAATTTGAGTGAAACAGATTCCCTGCTTGTTCAATCAGAAAATTACTTTGTGTCACAAATGACCTGGAGAATTCTTGGGTGTCCTCATTATCAAGAAATACCTGGTGTGTTGGTCTAGCATTACCTATTTATTTGGCAATGCTTATTTGTATTATCTGTTTCAGACAATTTGGAAGAAAATATCATTTTTATTAAATTATGTCAAACTGAACGGTAAGTAGCAGTTTCCCTGACAAAAAGTGCTATGGTAAATTTGGAATTATTTGACATTAAAACAGCTTGGTAAATTGACAGTGTGTAATGGATGTTTAATCAACTCAGCAAAGAAACAGGTTTGAAATTTTGGTAATACTTATGTAATACTTTTTGTAATACTCCTATTAAAAGAGAGGTTCCTTTATATGCTTAATCTCTATTATCTGGCTCATATTTTAGTAGTAAATGTAGTAGGAAAAATAAATAGGAAAATGTAAATTTACTTAAAAGGTCTTTTTCATTTAAGTAGTAAAAACATTCAGCTTGTACATTGAATGCAGCTTTCTTGACAATATTTATCAAGTGACAGTGAGACATTAAAAGAGTAGATAGAAATGTTAGCTTTTAAATAAATGTATTCTTTTTATAGTAAATTATTCTAATCAATAGTTTGTTTTTAGGTAACTAATTTGCATCTAGGTATACCTAAGAAAAGTTTTTATTTTTTTATGCAACATAAGGTTATTATATACTAAGCACATCATGCTACAGTGGGTTTCAATTGTCTAAACTTTCATAACAGGCTTCTTTTATCTGGCTTCTGAGTTAATTTTCGTTGTTGTTGTTGTTCTAATTTTCAATCTTTAGGCTTGTTTTTTCACTCTTTACTGATCAATAAAAACATACAATCTCTATGCTAAACAGTGTTAGAAACAGTTCCTCTGAGCCATTTAATGAGATTTTTGCTTGTTTTCAAGGCTATTTAGTATGTTTCTTAGTCCTTGTTCACACCAATCTTTTTGAGGGAAACATGTTAAACACCCACACATTCTTTTCTATCCCTACCATAAATGTTGTACAATACACATTTTACAATACACAGCTTCACTGTAATTTGGTCCCTAGCTGATGGAAGGCTCCAAAGATCTTGTTTCTGCCTACAATCTTTTGAAAAATTATCCTCTTCCACCATAGACAACTTCTCTAACTTGTTAAATAGTGTATTATTAATACTGGAGTGGGGGTGGAGAGCAATAAATGTCTGGCAAAAAATCCTTATAGAAAGCTGATATAAGATAACATTCTTGTTTTCAGGAATTAATGAATTTTTTATATGGACAATTGCAGATAAGATCAAAATATCAAATTGTGTAAATCAATTAAAAATCAAATATTGTGCAAAATATCATCTGCATAATACTTGTGCCTGTTGGTAAAGTACTAAAAATGTATTCTTAGATGGCTTATCATTTTATCTTCACTTCTTGTGGTGCTGCATGAGGGATATTTTATTCTGGACTGTGTAATTACTCTTAACCTTCTGCTGTGTTTTGCCTACACACTAAAGACAGGGTAAGATAATTGACCTACACAAACTTTTTTTCCACAAGCCAAAAGTAGGTCAAATATCTCCAACTTCAAAGCATAGCTGAAAAGCATGGTATTCTTTACCCACAAGGCTCCAGCTGCTCTTCTTATGGCCACACCTATAGAATAGAAGTAGATTAATTAGAAATTCCTATTTTCTCAATCGTTCCCCATTGAAGGAAAATTCCAAGGTGATGCTTCTAACTAATTTTTCTCTCTGCCATTCCCAATGCCTCAAAAAGCAGTTTATTCTTTCATTGCCTTTTCACTGAGAAATATAAGTGCAGTTTGCCACACACAGGTGTTACAAGTTTTAATTTATATGCTTCTCCATAGCTGATAACTGAATATGGGAGTTGGTCCCTCCATAAGTTAAATGAACAATCCAGAAGTTCCATTTTCTGATTCTGAGCAGCTGAAATATCCTGCAATGGGTTCAAAATCTGTAGAAAATGTGTCCAACCACTCATTAATTCATTTAGTGTGTCTTGTGATAACATTACTCATGATGAGCTCATTTCCTATTGCTGCAATTGTTTTAAATGCTTTGGTAAGATTTCCAGAGTAACTCAGTATTAATTCTACAATTAATTAAGTGGATCCATGTTGCTGAGAATCCCCTGATACACTGAGTATTTCAGTATATTGGAAAACTTTGATGTCCTCATAAGAGTGAATAAATGTCTTATCATTCAGAAAAATAACTGTGGAAAAGGAAATAAAGTCAGTGCAGAGTAAGCCTTGCTCTTTTCTATGTTCTATTTCAGATTCTCAAGTCTTAGGAGTAGGCATCGTGTTTCTTACCTGTGGTGACAATAAGGTGGCCTTCATGGCTGAGTTAGAGAAGGATAATGTAGTTCAGTGCTGCTGCCATAAGGTGTGCAAGCAGCACTGCTAGGGCATACTGAAACATGAGGGACCTTTCAGTGAAAATGGAAATGGCAGCATTGGCTCTTTTATCCAGTAAATTGTACAAGTGACTTTTTTTTTTTTTTTTTTTTTTTTTTTTTTTTTTTTTTTNTTTTTTTTTTTTTTTTTTTTTACCATGTTTAGATGCAAAATAGAGGAAATATATTTTTGTTCTTTTTGTTTTCACATTATTGAGTTATATGATAATGCACCCCATGCCCTTCACAACCACAAGAGATGTTTACTGTCAGTCTAGAAAAAAAAAACAAAACAATCAAGACAGAATTAAACTGGAAATAATTCAACTCTTGTTTGCAAAATGATGACCTGGGATTGAGTAGATAGCTAAGAAGTGGGAGGGATGGGGAAGGAATACTTTTGCCTTGTTATTGTGTGTTATATAAGTATTTCAAGGAGCTATCAATATGCAAAACAAGAACTCTTTATTTTAGTTTTCTTTAGGGACAAGAAACAAAATCAAACCAATCAAACAAAATACTGCCACACTGTGTAGAACTGTAAAGAAGAGAGAGAGTCTTTGCAAAATGCTGTACCTACACTTCCAAAAAATTGAGATGTGCTTGAAAAGGAAAATCACTTTAAGAAGCTTTTTGACCTAAATTTCTATTTTAGTGTTTATTATTGGATTTTTCAACTGTATGTTTTTCTTCAGTACTTTAACTTTTGTAACAAGGGAATAATAACATGTTACTCATTTACATTGACTCCATCTCACAACATAAAATGATGAGAAATTGAATAAATAAAATTGACTCAGTATTTTAGAAAGTGAAGGGTGACTCTGAAACTTGCTATAAAAATAAGATACTTTTGTTCATTCATTTTGTTAAGACACTTGACATGCCTTTTAAAAGGATGAAACTGCAGGATAATATTTACAGCCTCTCTAACTGAAGCTTGAGAATAAAATAGGAACTATGTTTTCAAAATATCTGAGTGTATTATTACTCTCTGCTTAAAGAGAATAAACAAAGTACTTGACAAAGGAGAGATGGTATCATGCAAAATGATGAGGTCAGAAGACATGGAAATTGCAGGAACCGGAAATTAAGAAATTGTTGGGACATCGATTTTCCAAGAGGAAAATCAAGGATCTCTGAAGGTATCTGAGATGCATGGGAGTAATGATGAAAATCTGAGAGTGACTTCAGTGCAGACAAATGCAGGTGGATAGCAATAGACCCTTATCAAGCTGATAACAAAGATGGAAAATATTGGAGGATGAGGGAAAGAATCTAGGACAAATAAATCAGAAAAATACAAAGTGATTTCTAAACACAAAGTGCATTATCTAACACTAAAAAGAGTAGGAGATGGCAAATGGACACAGGAACTGAAAGTTCACATAGCAATACTAAGTAAAAAGAGTAAGAATTCTAAAGTTCTTGTAGAGATTGCATGTTAAACAGCTGTTTGAGTTTGGCTTGCTTGGGTTTTTTGGTTGGTTAGTTGTTTCTTTCTTAAGGGGACATTTCTACAATCACAAAATTGAAAAATAGTTAAGAATGTTGGCAAGGATTTGCTTCCTGCAACTTATTCTTTAAATAAGGAGTCTAAAAAAGACTTATAGTGAAGCTTCTTAATTTGATTGAGTTTAAAGCCTCCCTTCTTCATTTGATTGAGCTTCAAGCCTCCATTTTACAACTATTATACTGTATTTCTCTTCTATATATCCTTTAGAAACCATTACATGACCATGGGTGGTGTATAAGAGTATTATAAATCATGGAGGTGAATAAGTACTATATCACACAATATGAGAATGTGGAAGAATCCAAAAAACTTCTCAAGTAACGAGATTGCATGTTAAACAGCTAATAGTTTTTCCACTCAACAAAGACTTTCTAAAAAGTCCAGAATGGTTTCAACAAGCTCACAGAGAAATGGTTTGTCTGGTGGCCATCAGATATTACATTTCAAATAGAAATTCCAGCTGTAAAAGGCACAAGTTGTAGTTTTCTGGAAGAGGAGAGAACAAGGCAAGCCCTGTGCACATCCTGTCCTATGTTCTTCCACATGTACAAGTCATGGCCTGCTATTAGTGGTGCTTTACTTTACTCTTCCTGCATTTGTAGTAATATAAGTATGATGGTATATATATTCCAGTTGGTAATTAAAATTAGCTCAGAATCTGAGAAATAATTTAGTTTGGAGATACCCAATCTGTGATTTCTCCATAATATTTTTCTGGTACAACTCTCTCTCTCTCTTTTATTTTTTTCCTACTATAAGAAGTTTTCTCATTAATTTCTGATTTAATTACATTCATTTTTTTTCTTCTAATTTAAATGAGCTCTGTTTTAACAGTTACTGATCTCATGTTTAAATGCTTTTTATTAATGGTTTTGTTCGTTTGTCTGGGATGTCTGAAATACATGAGTTTAGGAAGGAAAAGCCTAATGTCTTTTACAAGTAATATCTGAACTCTAATAGAAGAGCTAAATCTGGTCAAGCTATAAAACACAGGCAGAAGCATGTTTCATTAGATAATATTCATAGTTCTACTATTAGAAGAATTTGTAGCATAGAGTTCCTATCATTTCTAGAAAGATTTAAATGTATATTTACAAATATTCCAAGAACTGTGAAATACTTAGCAACAAAATAGACAACAGACATTATTCCTGTCAAATGAGTTACCATTTAGTAATATAAATTTATAAAAAAAATGTTTCTCAGGAAATAATGTTTAGGATAACAATGAGTTTTTATTCAGATAGTTTGCATAAATTTAGATGAATGGCTTTCTTAAAATAATAGCTACAACAACAAAGCTAAAGTACCCCATATTTTCTGGGTTTGGCTTACCTTTAAGAAGTTTCTCTCAATATCAAAGAACAAATTTACCTTCTCAGGAAAAGGCACATATATGTGCATTTCCAGTATTCAAACAAATAGTGCTGGCAACACTACAAATGTCAGTGTTTGCCTTCCTTGCAACTCTGTCCATACGTAAGGCAGGATCAGGAATGTGTATTCTGAGAAACAGAACTCTGAGAAGTCAATAGACCTTGAAACACTCTGGTATCCTTTTAAAGCAATGGGCTTCACAAGGTGACTTCTCTGACCTTCCTTTTAAAGCAATGGGCTTCACAAGGTGACTTCTCTGACCTTAGAGGGTAATCTTAAAGACAATAAAACTGGTTTAAAGAGAGCTTTAAAAACAGATGCTTGGTCAGAACTTCANTAAAGAACTGTTATTCCTATTCCCATGTCTTTTCCTGAAAGCCCCTAATTGAAAATTATAATAATTTGGATGGAGGGAGTTTACATTCTCCATTCCAAGGGGAGCTTCAACTTTCCCTGACAGATACCTATCTTTCCAAACCAAGACAACTGGTTATCCTGTGTTGTAGGGCTTTGTATTTGGTGTGGGTGGCAAGGTTTTAGCAGCAGGTGGGCTACAGAGTAGTCTCTGTGAGACCAGGGGTTACCCCATGCCAGACACAGTTGCTTCCAGCTGGCTCCACAAAACACCCACTGCAGGACACAACTGAGCCCATCAGCCAAGTGTGTGGTGCCTCTGAAAACACATTTAAGAAAGGGAAAAAATGCCAGACAAAGAGCAGTGTGATGGGGGAAAAAAGGGAGAAACAGCAATGAAAATGTCAAGGTCCAAGAAGGAGCTGAGCAAGGGGTGCTCCCGGCACCAGAGAAGAGATTGCCCCACAGACAATGGGGAAGAACACAGTGAAGAAGATTGTCCTATATCAACCCATGGAGAACTGTGCTGGAGTAGATATCCACAGTGTGGCTACTGGACAACCCCATGCCAGAACATATGGACATTTCCTGAGGCCCCTGGAAATACCTCTTATAAATGGGGGGAAAGTGCGAGGAAGAAGGATGGGCAGAGAGGTGCTGCTGACTGATCATGATGCCTCATTCCCTGTGCCACATGGAGCAGGGGTAGGTATAGGAGTTGGGACTGAATAAGTGCAGCTGGATCTGGGAAATAGATGGGGGGAAAGTATTTTAAATTTTGGCTTTACTTCTCACTATCAAATCTATTTTAATTGCTAATAAATTCCATTAATTTCAAAAATAAGCTGAGAATTCACCTTTGATAACATAGCCAATCCCACTCAACAGGCCTGTTGGAGACTGTAATATGATACCTTGTCCATGTGCTGCATCTTTTTTCCAGAGGGCTGGCACAAAGCAAGTGTGCCTAGATCATAGAATAGTTTGGGTAAGAAAGCATCTTTAAAGAACATGTAGTCTGACTCATCTGCCATGGGCAGGGAAACCTTCTATTAGTTCAGGTTAATCAGATCTCCATCCAACCTGATTGTGAATACATCCATTGGTAGTGCAACCACCTGTTCCACTGTTCTACCACTCTAATTACAAAACATGTCTTTGTGTCCAATCTAAGTTTGCTCTCTTTTAATTTAAAATCACTGAGCCTTGTCCCATCACTGCAGGCTCTGGTACAACATCTCTCTTAGTCTCTCTTATAAGCCCCCTTTTAAGGGCTGGAAGGTTGCTATAAGGTCACCATGTACCCTTCTCTTCTCCAGCCTAAACAACCTCAACTCCCTCAGTCTTCCTTCAAAGCAGAAGTGCTCCAGCCTTCTGATA
>VWYO01005557.1:54277-83681 GCA_013400275.1 Rhadina sibilatrix | reverse complement strand
AAAAAAAAAAAAAGAAAAATCCAGTTGCTGCGTGCCATCTCCAGCCTGCCAGAGGAAACATTCCCGGCTGGGTTTTGGGCGATGCCCGCGGGCAGGCACGCACCAGCCCGGTAGTTTAACCATTAAGCCGAGCTCAAGGCGGAGCGGGCTCGGTGCCTAAGGTGAGGGCACGAAGAAAGGAAGGCGAGAGCTTTGATCCGGGCCAGGTGTTAATTTGGGAGATCTGGGAGCTGTTAGGAAGCCGCGGCGGCACATCCCGCGGGTTTATCGGGGCCGGGATTACCTAGGCCGAGGACAAACAAGCTCGGCCGGGACAAACAGGGCAGCTGCCACATGAAAGTGCCACCCGAGCTGGCCGTGGCTTAATGGGGACACCGGCTTTAATGGGGACTTTCATCTCGGCGCTCCTGGGAGCAACGGGGGTTGGGAAAATAGCGGGAGGAAAAAGCGGATTTGGAGCTGGGAGAAGTCACCTGCTGCTCGGGCAAACACCAGGGATGGGCTTGTGCTGGGGGATAAAATACAGCCCTCGATCCCAAAGCATGGGAGGAGAGAGGCCACGAGGAGGGAGCAAGGGAAGGAAAAGAAAAATACGACAAGCAGAGGCAATTTCCCCAGTATCTGTTTATCCAAATCCCAGATTTTCCAATAGATGCTGTTCCCTCTCCTAACAGACCCGACTCCTTCCACCCTTAAAGTTCCTCCGTGGCTGCACCCACCACTGCCAAACCCTGACAATGCCACTACATAAAAACTGCATTCCAAAATTTCCCTTCAAACAAATGCCCCGTTTGTCTGAGAGGTTGTGGGATGTCGTTTTCACAGTGAAGGAAAATGCTGGTGCCTGAGGGCAGGATATAATATTGGGATCTGTGAGCTTAACACCTCATGGTTTGTCTCCCTGACGTGATTTTAAACAACAGATCTTTACTGAAAGCAAAAAGATAACTTGAAAACCCTTTAAAAAACAAGCATAACCCATATTTCACCTTTCCGGTGCTGAGGCCGAATGTAAGAACCAACAGAATCCCTGCTGGTGGCACATTTTCAATCAAACAGTATCCAAATACTAAACACCGAGGAGGAAACCCCTCAGTAACTATTTTTAAGAAGCCACCACCAAAGAGACCTGGCATCGACTTTTTGTTGCCTATGGAAACACCCACAGGGGCGCAAAATCTCTCGCAGCCTGAAGATTTCTCCAGCTGAACCCCGATTACTTTTGTTTTCCTGCAATGTTTTGTTGGTTTGTTTTGTTTTTTTTTCCTTCCATGTTATTTTTGTTTCCCTTCAGTGCCAGTCGTTTTACCTCCGTGCCACAGCACCGGGTTGCCACAGGCTGGCCGTGGATCCTCGCACCCATCGCCGTGGGTGTGACACTTCCCAGAGGTGACAGATAAGCTGGGGGTGGGAAGGAGCACCTCTGCCCTCTCCTGGGGCAGCACAGCCTGGCCTGGCCTCCACGAGGGCTTTCAAACCCCCTGGGCATTTCAAAGCTACAAAGGATGTGGGGATGGGATGGTGCAGCTCCAAACCTGGGCGCTGAACCTCCCCGGGGCTCGGGACTCGTCGCCTTTATCAGAGGGAATTCCAAGAAGGGAATTTGGAAGCTGCTCCAAACCAGCGCATCCCTCCCTTTGGCTCATCCTTCCCTTTGGCTCATCCTTCCCTCTGGCTCATCCTCATCTCTCTCTCGCTTGTGGTCCGGGCTCCCCTCTTTTATTCCTCTGGCTGCCTCTAATTTGTGGCCACCCCGTAACCACTGCTCCAGGCCTGCTGGGCTCAGCCCCCTCGGCGGCAGCAGCTCCCTGAAACCACAACCATCCCGGGAAAATCGGGATGGGGACGGCAGATCTGCCCTTGGATTGTTTAACAACATCTGAGAATCCCAGCAATTCCCGTAAGAGCCCGAGGAATGCGGAGCGAGGGGAGGAAGAGCCGTGCGCCGGAACCGACGCCTTTTGTCATTCCTTTTGGGCTGCGGAAAGCGGAGCCAAGGAAAAGCCGGGATAACGGAGCCCGTGGTGGTTTTAATTAGCTGCGAGCCTGGAATGTGGGGGCTGATGGTGTTCGTTTAATGATGAATAAATGTGGAATGGTGTGGGTGGGTGCAGGAGATGATCCAGGAGCCTCTGATGCACGGGGAATATAAGGAATGTCGCTGCAGCACGGTCACATCCCTGCTGGGCTCTTCCCAAGGGATATCTCCTTCTCTGGAAGGCTTGGGACTGGCTCCTTGGGCTTGTTCCCAGTGTGCCAGGGAAGGAGATTTCTTGGAAGACAGCCCTGGCTGTGCTGTGCTTGCAGGGGGCTCACACCTGGGGCAGGATCAGGTGCTTTGCCTGGAGAGGTGCTGCACAAAGCTCCCTCAGGGGAAGAAACTGGTCCTGGGAACCTCCTCCTTCCATATCCCAGCTGCTCCCTGCTGGTCACCACAAGGCTCTTAACTCAAAGGACCACAGATCATGGATTTTTGGTGGTGTTTTGATCCCAAACTATGGTGAGTAGGGAGGGTCCTCCTGCCCATCTCTCACTGTTGCTACAGAGGAGGGCAAAGCTCAGGCAACCAAGAGCAAAGGATGGGAACATCTGGGGTCAGCCCATACCTGTTTCCAGATATCTGGGGGGTGATCAGCAATAACCAAACCTTTTGAAGTGTCCTAGGGGACCATTCTCTCCCTCCCTCCCGTGTGGGGCACTGTTAGGTTCTGTCCCTTTCCCCCAGGTCACCAAGGGGTGGATAGTGGCTTGGTTTCAGGACGTGTTAGAGCTGGGAGTCTGCCCTAGGGTGTTTCTGGCGTCTGCTGGAGGTGGTGGAAGCTTTCTCTGTGGTTGTCCTGCTGGTCGGTCAGCTGGGGATACACCCAAGGTGGAATCCTGCACCTGGAATTCCAGCAGGAGGAGCATCAGGAGCCTTGCTGGTCATGCTGCCCTCTCTGCCCAGCTGCTCTGGCCCTGAAAAACCCCAGTCCCCTTGGACACATCAGTGGGGAGCCAGGGTTTGCGTGACTTGATTGGGAGCCACCTCCAAAGTATTCCTGGCACAGCTCTGGTGCAAAGAGCCATGATGGAGAGTCATGAAAATACACGGGAAGACACGCTGTGTGGGAACTGAAGTGCTTTGAACTGGAATAAAATTTGCTGAAATACGTCCAGAGAAGGGTAATGGAGCTGGGGAAGGGGCTGGAGCCCCAGGAGCAGCTGAGGGAGCTGGGAAAGGGGCTCAGCCTGGAGCAAAGGAGGCTCAGGGGGGACCTTGTGGCTCTGCACAGCTCCCTGCCAGGAGCTGTAGTAAGGTAGGGATCAGTCTCTCCTCCCAGGGAACAAACTGAGAGGAAACAGCCTCAGGCAGCTCCCAGCGAGGTTCAGGCGAGATATTAGGGATCACCAAAATGATTGTCAAGCACTGGAATGGGCTGCTCATGGCAGTGTTGGTGTCACCATGCCTGGAAGTGTTCAAAAGGGGCGTGCCACTTGGGGACACGGTTCAGTGGAGTGAGCAGCTGGACTTGATGACCTTGATAGCCTTTTCCAGCATTAAATGTTGGGTGAAGGTGTTTTTCACACACAAATGCACAGCAGGTTTGGGGCAGGTTTCTAAAGCTTGGTGGCTGCCGGCAGGTTCCTTTACCTGCCCCAGGACAGAGCTACAGTTTGCACGAAGCAGACCCGAAACCTTGACCTCCCTCTTCCCGCCCCGGGCAGTTTTACCCCCACAGGCACAGGGACATCCACACGGAGAAACCTCCCGTGACCAGGTCCAAGCTGCCTGCCGGGGCTGCTGCTGCCCATCAGCACGTGGGATGGGAGCCTGGAGCAGCAGACAGGCCCTGGAAGCTGCAAACCCCCCCTGTGCCTCAGCCTGGCTGAGGTGACCCCACGGGTTTCTCCCGGCGTCGCGGACCGAGGGGCGCAGCGGTCCCATCTTGCTGGAAGATGCAACAACTGTGGTTGCACCTCCAGCGTCACTTCCCTCCCTCTCTCCGGGCTGATCTAAGCCCCCAGCCTGCAGCCCCAGCCGCGGGGAGCTGCTCCTTTATTACCCTTTTCCTTTCTGGCGCAGCAGCCAAGGACGAGCCGGAGCGGCGTCCACCGCCGGGCCTCTCTGGAAGCCCCAGCATCTGGAGCTGCAGCCCGTGGCGTCCTTTCAAGAGCGCAGCCAGGCAGCTGCCGAGCACATGTGAGGAGGGGAGGCGCTGCCTCTTGCTCCCAGGGATGCTCGAATGAAGCCTCTCACCCTGGGCAGCTCCCTGCTGGCTGGGGCGGCTTCCTGGAGCCGCGGAGAGCGGCGAGCTCAGGGCTGGGAGAGGAGGCGGCTCCCAGGCCGAGGGTGAACCTCGCAGGGGGGATTTTGTTCTCTTCAAAGGTCCCTGAAAGATGGGGATGTTTAGATGGTTAGGGCTTTTGTGCTCCCAAGGGTTCAAGTGTCAGGGCAGAGAACCATGGTTTGGGCTGGAGGTGCCCATCCAGAGCCACCTTCTGCCTTGGGCAGGGACACCTTCCACTGTCCCAGGGTGCCTGGCCTTGGACACCTCCAGGGATCCAGGGGCAGCCACAGCTGCTCAGGGCACCCTGTGCCAGGGCCTGCCCACCCTCCCAGGGAACAATTCCTGCCCAATGTCCCATCCAGCCCTGCCCTCTGGCAGTCTGGCCCCATTCTCAGCTGTCCTGGCACTATGTTCCCTTATAAAAAGTCCCTCTCCATCTCTCTTCTGGGCCTCCTTCAGGTACTTGAAGGCTGCAAAAAAAGAATGCTTTGAAGGCCAGAAGGCCAGCAAAATGTCGGGACTGAACTTTCCTAGCAGAGAGCCCACTCTTAGCCTCCTAGGAAATAATTTAGCAGCTTCTGACAGTTTGCTGCTGCCTGTTGGGAGACCTGCACCAGTGACCCTCNGGGCTTTTGTGCTCCCAAGGGTTCAAGTGTCAGGGCAGAGAACCATGGTTTGGGCTGGAGGTGCCCATCCAGAGCCACCTTCTGCCTTGGGCAGGGACACCTTCCACTGTCCCAGGGTGCCTGGCCTTGGACACTGCCAGGGATCCAGGGGCAGCCACAGCTCCCTGGGTGTACCTGTGCCAGGGCCTGCCCACCCTCCCAGGGAACAATTCCTGCCCAATATCCCATCCAGCCCTGCCCTCTGGCAGTCTGGCCCCATCCCCAGTTGTCCTGGCACTATGTTCCCTTATAAAAAGTCCCTCTCCATCTCTCTTCTGGGCCTCCTTCAGGTACTTGAAGGCTGCAAAAAAAGAATTCTTTGAAGGCCAGAAGGCCAGGAAAATGTCGGGACTGAACTTTCCTAGCAGAGAGCCCACTCTTAGCCTCCTAGGAAATAATTTAGCAGCTTCTGGCAGTTTGCTGCTGCCTGTTGGGAGACCTGCACCAGTGACCCTTCTTTTGCTGGGTGGGCACAATGTTTTTATTTCTTCACCCCAGCATTTTCTCCTTACAGCTTGGGACATATATATATATATATATATATTTTGGCACAGAAAGATTTTGGTCCCAAAGAAAAGATCTTTCTGGAGATGGAATTGTGAGGTGACATAAAAATGATCTCTTCCTGTCATTACTGATTTAGGGCAGGAGGCCACCCCTGTCCCCCAAAACAGCACCCAGAGATGTGCCAAATCTTCCATCCACTCCCTCCCTCCCACCAGGCATAAATTAAATTTTGCCTCTGGGAGAAGCTCTGGAGTGGGGAATTCTGCTGGAAAAGCAAGGTGTTCTTCAGAGGGAGGTTTGGGTTTGCTGAGGTTTGAGCTTTGCATGTTTAGTGGGGCTGGGAACACATCAATGTGCATTTCTCCCTTTCCTGGGACATTTTTCCCTGCCTCCTGCTTTCCCTCTTGCCCAGCCCTGGAAGGACAGAACCTGGTGTGGGAAGTGCAGCAGGAGGTGACAGAAATTCCCCGTTTTCCTCCCACAGGTGTCCAGGCTCATCGGTCATTCCTCAGAATTTACATCCAACTTCCAGCCCAGCACAGGGCCAGGATGGCCCAGCTTCGGGGTGATGGAGAAAACACTGCCTCTGGCTCTGCATCCTGCCCAGGGAGAGGTGGAACTAATCTGTGTTTTCCCTGGGGACAAAGCTGTGTTTTCCCTGGGGAAAAAAGCCGCGTTTTCCCCCGGGAGCAGCGGGGAGATTTTGCAGAACTCGGCTGAGACTGCGCGGCAGCCGCCGCAGGATGTGGGGTTTGCTCTGCCAAGAAAAATTAAACAATAAATAGGAGGAGGGAAAGCCTGCAGCCTGCTCTCACTTTCACTGATTTAATTCCAGCAGCGCTAATTTTGGGAACGCCAGCCCTGCCCTGCGCGGGTTCCTCCCTGGATCCGCCGACTGGCGGGCAACGCTCCCTTCTCCTGCCCTTCCATCTTCCATGGGCTGGGGGGGGTTGGGGTGGGGAACGACACCCCCATTCCCAAATTCTCAGCACCCCCAAGGCAACGGAGTTTGGGAGAAGTGCTAGAATGGATGTAAACAGGGAATTACACCCTTCCAGCTGCACGTGGGGTTATAATTACCCGGGAATGCAGCTCGGCCGCTGGTGCATCAGATGCGCCACGCTGTCGCCGAATTTGCAGATGTTCAGCCTTACTTTTATTAAGCATGACAATGCCCAGCAGGATCTATTTTCCCTGATTATCCTCAAATGGAGAGGAATATTAAAAGGCAGGATAATTAAAAATAGATGCCTAAACAAAAGGATGTGTCTACACAAAGTGTGCCTAAACAAAGGATGTGTCAAAGTAGCGCTTTGAAATAGTTCGAATTTCTCGGCTGGCTCATGTGTACAGGGAAGCCAAAGGATGTCTTAAATTCAGACATATGTCTTCATTCTGTTTAATGTGCCAGAACAAAAACAGAGCTGGAGACCACCATGAATCGATTGGGAAGCGACGGCTCCTCGTCCCGCTCTGCCAGACTCCAGGGCAGATTTCGCAGCGAGGATATAATAGCTTCCTACAAGATAAGGAGAGGGGGGAAAAAAAAAAAGAAAAAAAGAAAAAAAGAAAGAGGGATATGGAGCCTCTCTGCTGAATTTGGTGTTGTGGATGTTGCATGGGGAGCGACCCCAGAAATAAACTCTGCACTATTTTTTAAAGCCCACGTGCAGGGGTGTTTTCCAGAAAGGCTTTGCGAGGGGGAATTTCCTCAAATCCCTCTGTCATTTAGGGCAGGCTCTGAAATAAGCATCCCGCTTGGATGGTTGTTTGGGGGATGAGGATTCAAGGAGAGCAAACAACTTGATTTGGAGGAGATCCAGCCAGTCAGAGGGCAAAGTAAGGGCCTTGGCACGGGTTGCCTGGAGAAGCTGTGGCTGCCCCAGCCCCTGGAAGTGTCCAAGGCCAGGCTGGATGGAACTTGGAGCAACCTGGGATAGGTGGAATGGGATGAGCTTTAAACTCCCCTAAAATCCAAACAGTGCCATGATTCTGTGATTCTAACATGGCACAACTGAGAGCTGGAGAACTTGGGAATTAGTCATGGGAAAAGGGAAACTCAGCCCAGGGAATGGATCTTATGCACCAAAAAAGGCAAAAAGCACAGGGGAAACTTTGCAAACGTGCACAGCTTCAGGATGAAGTAAAGAGAGGCACAGGGTGAGGGGCTGGGAGTGACGGCTGCAGGGTGGCAGTGGTGCATCCAGACCCAGAGACATGGCAGGGACAGCTGGGAAGATGAGGAATGAGGCTCCAGAGGATGGGATGTGGGATGGCTGTGGCTCAGTGGGTGGTGTTGGATGCTGCCTGTGGAGGGAGAGGCAGAGCTCTGACTGGTGTGAATCCACCTCTGCCCCAAGAATGGCCACCCCCATCCAAACCCAACCCCAAAGCCAAGGATTCAACCTCTGCTCCATCTCTGCACACTCCCCTGTGTCTGGGCACCAAGCCACCACTTCTAATTTGGTGTTGTGGGCCAAGATGGGAAGAAAAGTTGGGAGAGTGAAGAGAAAAAACCCCAATCCCAAAGCCATGGATCCAGCACAGCCTTGCAGGGACTGGGGGTGCCTGGCAGCATCCTGAAGGTCAGGCTGGAGTGGGCCAAGCTCAGCATGGAGGAGGCTCAGCCATCATTCCCTGGGCTGTAGGACAGGATGGTTACCTGGGAAGAGATGGGAACTGTGACTTTCCCCCCAAATGCAGCTTTCCAAAACCAGACAAAGATTTTTCAAACCCTTTTACAAGTTTCAGGTTCTCTTTTCTCATCCAGCTTTGTGTGGATGAGCTGATGTGTCCCATGGTTCCTCCACCCCAGAGAAGCTGAGGGATGTAGCACCGACTGCAAAAAGTTAAAACTAGCTCAAAAAATGCATCTTGGTGCCTAAAGCTGAACCCCAAACACTGATCTGGGGAATCCCAAGCCTCCTGCCTGATCCAAAGGGATCTGAATCTTCCAGGCACCTTGGCTGTGGTCTGCAATCCCTCCAGACACCAGGACTTAGGCTCAGGGTCTGTATTGCATCCTGAAACTGATGGCAAGCATTCCAGAAGCCCTCAGGGAAGGGACTGAGATCAACCTGTCCCCCCCAAACTACCCCAGGACTGCCAGATTTAGCCAAGCTCTTGGCTTGCTTCCCACTCTTACCTGCAGAGTAGGTTTCATGTGGTAGGTTTTAGGCAGGCAGCTTCCCATGGGGACAAAACCTGGGCAAGTGGTGGCAGAGGCAGCAGTGCAGCCTCAAATCCCAGCTTTTCCTTTGGAAGTGCCCAGTGCTGTCACCCCTGGAGGACACCCTGGAGTGCCTGTGGGCTGTGGACACCAGTGCCTGTGGGCTGTGGACACCAGTGCCTGTGGGCTGTGCTTCCTGGCTGTGTTTCAGTCTGGGAGAGTGCAGCAGCTCCCATATCAGGTGGGGCTGTATTAATCTCAGTTTGTGGTTGCCAGTGTCTTCAAGAATGCTCCAAAACATCCCAGCAGCACTGGGATTTGACAGCAGATTAATGACTTCCCTCTGGCTGGGAATGTCCAGACTCCTGCCCTCTCCTTGGGCTGGGGATGCCCAAAAATGGATTTGCAAATGCATCCACTGTTTGTTTTCTCTCTTCTCCCCACGTAGATATAACTGCTGCTCACCCTTGCAGAGGCTTTGGGGCAATTGGAGGATCCCATGAAAGCAGGAAGGGAGGCTTGGGAAGCCAGGAAGGTGATGCTGTTCCCAAGAGGAGCGAGATGGCCACCTGAGCTTCCAGCAGCACCAACTGGAACTGCTCCTGCTTCTCCCATGGCAGAGCTGTGCGGGATGATGAGGGCTCCCCCCTGCCCCAGGAGCAGAGGAAGTGAGGAGAACAAAAAATGAGTTATTCCAGGAGGAAATATAGATCAAGGAGCCAGATTTCCTCTCCATAAATCTCATTCCAGCACAAGCTCCGTCTTCCCAACGCTGCTCTCAGTCCAAACAGTTTCCTGGGATTGTAAGGGGCTTCTCCAAAATGCTCCCAGGCTCTTCTGGATGGAGGTGCTGGGGTTCAGGGAATTATCCCTGCCCTCTCCTGTGCCTGGGTGTCCAGCAGCTCTCCTGGTCTGGCCTGCTGGTGGAGCCCTGGGAGTGCAGGTCCCTCAAGTCACAGATGGTCCCTGACCCTCTGGGACACCTTGGTCCCAAAGGTGTCCCTGAGGGACCAGGTGAGCACAAAGTGCTGGTTAAAAAACCCTGGCTGAAGTTCTAAAACTCAGTTTTCAAATCTCCCTTTAGGATCTCTGGCACCTCATTAACAAGGTTTGGAGAGTTGTTCTCTCCACCTCCCCCCCCCCGCCCCTTGTGCCTCTTGCAACCAACATGTAAATAAATTGGGTAAGATGTGGCTGTCCCAGAGTGCCAGGGATGGAGGTCATCCTCCCACCTTCACCCCACAGGACCCAGCAGTCCCCTCAGACCAGTCCTATTTGGCACAAAGAAAAAAAAAAAAAAAATCCATGGATTTCCTGCACGTTTTTTAGTCACTCTGTTTGTACCCACTCAATAAAAGAGATCAAGGAGAGAAAATAACCCCCAACCCAAACCAAACACAGCCCTCCAAGCTTTGTTTTCTCCCACACTCGTTAAGTGCTAAACCAACATCTGGATGCTCTATAAATGTGTTATTTAAGGAGAGAGAGCTCCCCAGAAGTGTTCATCTGCAGTGTCCTCGTCCCTGTGGCAGAGGGGCTCCTTGCATTGAAGTGACACTTCTGTAGCCTCGGTGTCTGTGCCACTGCCAGGGCCAGCAATCACCACATTAAAAATGCTTGCCAGCCTCTCTGGGGAGCTCTGCCTTGCAACATCCAGCAGGGAGCCTGAGTTAAAGGCAGGATTGCCTTGCTCAGGCAGGGAGGGAGCCTGTGGGATCCCCAGCACAGTTATCCCTCTCCCTTTCCCTTCAGTGGCCAGGATGGATTTGCTCCACGAGGAGGGAGGGTTGTCTGAGACATCTGGCACAGCTGAGGTGATGGGGGGTGAAATGCTATGGCTGCTCCAGGAGTGCCTGGCACCCTACAGGGTTTTGGGCTTTGGGCCCCTTTGTCACAACGTAGTGGCATCTCTTTGGGGACCATCAAGTCTCACCACCATCACAGCACCAGCGTGGGATGAGGAGAGGCAGGACATGGCCCTGCAGGAGGGGTGTGAGTTTATGTCCACCAAAAAGAGCTGGAAAAACCCTGGAGTAGCTCTGGTTGGGATCTGGGACCTGCCAGAGCTATCCTGTGTAAATGTCCATTCCCATGGCAGCCATGAAAACTCCTGAAGGATCTCCAGGCTGAAGGCTGAGTGATGGGATCCATGGAGACATTTGTAGAAGCCTGGGCAGTAAAGAGTTAATCCCAGAATCCCAGGATGGTTTGGGGTGGAAGGGACCTCATAGCCCATCCCATTCCACCCCTGCCATGGGCAGGGACACCTTCCACTGTCCCAGGCTGCTCCAAGCCCTGTCCAGCCTGACCTTGGACACTGCCAGGGATCCAGGGGTGTTGGAGTCCAGGGCACGTGGAAAACTCCTCAGGAACCCAGGGACCCCAGGAAGNCTTTTTAAGAACCTTGGGATCTTCTGTCTGGGACAGGTTTTAGCTGTGTTTCTGCCACATTAAGCCAGGTTTCAGTGGCACGCAGAACTTGAGATAAGAAATAGAATAAACAGCTCTGAAGACCAAAGCTGTGAGTCTCATTAATCTTTTTAACTCTGGTACAGGACTTTCGGAGGAAAAAACATCATCCTCACAAGCAGGGATTCCTGCAAGGGAGTTTCCTGCACAGGGGCAGCCATAGCTGCTCTGGGCATCCACCTCAAAGGCCCCCAAGCCATCTCCAGAAAGATCCAGGAGAATGGACTGCATGTGCTCATTTATTTACAGGAAGAGCAGGAAACCCAACCCCAGGGTGGGGAAAACACCTGCAAGCAGGTACCCCCCAAAGCTGGGGTGGCACCCCAGCACTCTGAACACCTGGATGGATGCTGGATCCAGGATGGGCGATCTCCTTTCCTTTCCTATCTGGAATCTGCTTTTTTCCTCTTCCCACTTTCCTCTTACTCATTTGTCCCATTTCTTTTCATAAAACATGGACAAAAATGACACCAATTTCCATGCTGAGCCTGCAGTCTGTCGAGAAAACCTTGTGACTTCTCCTTCTGCACCCCCTTGGCTTTTGCTGTGCTTTTTCAACCATGGACACCTACAAATCTTCCCTGTGGGAGTGGGACCCCGCAGCCATTAGATGAATTGTAATCTAACAGCTTCCTTTCTGTGCCCTGTTCTCCTTCGTCACCTTTTGGAGGAGGGAGAAGCAAATCTGGGAAAGGGAAATTTGGGGAAATCTGAGGCTCATAAGAGAGAAAGCAGCAGCGACTTGCAGGGCAAGAGTTCTCCTGGACATCCTACACGAGACACCAACGAGCTCAAGGAGGCAGGGAGAAAACATTCCACTCCTCCTGGACTGCTGGAGCAACGTCGTCCTTCAGGGAACACCACAACAGACTGCTGGGGGAGGACAGGAAATTGTTTGTGTGGATCAAACCCAACGCAATCCCACGGCTGGGAACACGGCTCCAGCTTGGATTTTACACGGAATTGGGAATTCATGGCTGTGTTCTCTAATAGGGAGTTTCAAACTAATTAAAACCACCTCAGCTTCGTTACCCAGCTGGGGCTGGGTGGCAGAGGGAAATCTGGATGGCAACACTGCTGAGGGTTTGCAGGAGATGCTGCTGGTCCTGGTCAGTGACATTTTGTTGAGGATCCTACAGGGGAAGGAAGCCAAACAATGACCAGACTGAAAATTCATGAAAGAATTTGAAAGCACTCTTTTATCGAGGAAAAGAGTTGGAAGGAAGAGTTGAAAGAAACAGGGGGGTTTTTTTCTAGCTTTTCATGTAAAGGTGCCACTGGTACAGTAAGCACAATTTGTCCTGGAAGTAACAATTATGATAAAAGAATAACTCCTCTTTAATTAGTCCTAGGCCATGGGAAGAAGTTGCACAGCGTCATGACCTCATGCTTTTAATTATCTCCTGCCTCCACCATCTCCAAGCTCTGGTGAGAAATTAGGAAAGGGAGGAATTTTGTGTGATTGGATTTTATTTTGCTTGTTTGCCTTTTATTCCGCCCACCCCCGCTCCCCCAGCATATGGGAAAGAACAGAATTCTGCAATACCACTCTCACGTATGAGAAAGAGGCCTGGCTACAGCCAGATGTGCTGCAGGAAGGGATTTCTGTGCCCTTCTCCCCTGGGATTGAGAATTGGGATTGAGAATTGGGATTGTCCACTCTGGAGTGGAGCAGCTTTGGGATGACCTCATCCTGGCCTTCCAGGGCCTGAAGGAGCTACAGGGAACATGGGGAGAGACTCTGTCCAAGGGGTGGAGGGACAAGGGGACAGCTTCCCACTGCCAGAGGGCAGGGATAGATGGGAGATTGGGCAGGAATTGTTCCCTGGGAGGGTGGGCAGGCCCTGGCTCAGGGTGCCCAGAGCAGCTGTGGCTGCCCCTGGATCCCTGGAAGTGTCCAAGGCCAGGTTGGACTTTGGGGCCTGGAGCAGCCTGGGACAGTGGGAGGCGTCCCTGCCCATGGCAGGGGGTGGGATGAGATGGGCTTTAAGGTCCCTCCAAACCCAAACCATTCCATGATCCCATAATAATCCTGACTGCCAAGTATCCCCCTGCCATTCCCCCTTTCCAGCAGCCCTTGGCTCACCTGCAGAGCCAGCACTGAAATCCCAGGGAACGTGAGCGTAGCTGAGGAGATGGTGAGGTTGGAGCGCGGCTGCTAGAGCAGGAATTTATTAATTAACCAATGACATTAATTAATTTGGGAGCCGGGGTGATGCCCCATCTCCCTGCGTGCCCCTCACGCAGGTGTGGCTCCCAAACCGGGTCCCAAGGAGCAGCTCTCCCTCTCTTCCCAGCAGCGGCTCCAAGGTCTGCTCCCGATGATCCCCCAAGGAAGGGCACGGGCTCCTGGGGCAGCCCCGGCCGGTGTCACCGCCCAGCTGGGCACCACCCAGTGTCTGCGAGAGGAAAAGGAGCCCGGGTTAATTGTCTTCTGCTCCCATCCCCGGGCTGGGGCTGGGCAGGCAGGACAGGAGGGAAGGGACCCGCTCCCCGGGGAGGATGCGCGTCCCCAGGGATCAGGGATGATGGATGGCTTGCAGAGCCGCCTGGGAAAGCGGCGGCGCCTCGGGAAAGCTGTGAATCATCCCCCCGTCTCACTCCGCTTCCACTGGAGCGCCTTCCCCTCTGGAAAAACGTGGCGATGCCTTTGATTTGAGGCGCTGCAGAAGAAATGTGTCAGTCCTGGCAACCCCGGGACAGGCTGGGAGCGGGGACGTGTCCCCCATCCCCCCGGGGGGATGCTGCTCCTTGCACTGGGGCAGGGTGGGATCATCTCCACGGTTCAATTCCAGTGGAAAAAATGTCTGGATCCTTGGTGCAGTTCTGCTGCCTCCCAGATCCTGAAATCATTGATCTTTTTCTGAGCAGGAAAAAAACCCAAACCAAACCAAACCAAACCAAACCAAAAAAAAAAAAAAAAAAAAAAACCAAAAAAAAAAAAAAAAACAAAAAAAAAAAAAAAAAAAACAAGCAAAAACAAAAAACCCCAACAACAACAACAGCAAAACCACAACAAAAAGCCAGGCTGGACAGGGCATGGAGAAATCTGGGATAGTGGGAGGTGTCCGTGCCCATGGCAGGGGTGGGACTGGATGAGCTTTAAGGTCCCTGCCACCCCAAACCACTCTGGGATTCTGGGATTCTGGGATCCTGTCACATTTGCCTCGATCATTGGCTGATCCTGACTGTGGCTGATGCCAGAGCTGTGACCAGGGACAGGCTTTAGAGTCACTCCTGTTGTCTCCAGGGCTCGTGGTGGAGAAATCCCCGAAGGAAAACCCCTAAGGGTAACTGAGGCAGCCCTGGCTGTACCAAGGGAACTTGATGTGTTTTGAATCATCAGTGGAATCACGGGAATCACAGAATCCCAGGATGGTTTGGGGTGGAAGGGACCTTAAAGCCCATCCAGTGCCACCTCCTGCCATGGACAGGGACACCTCCCACTGTCCCAGGCTGCTCCAAGCCCCATCCAGCCTGGCCTTGGGCACTGCCAGGGATCCAGGGGCAGCTTCTCAGTGGATGCACTAAGTAAAAAAAAAAAAAAAAAAAACCCCAATGGTTTATACATTTCTTCTCCCCCCCAATTTTCTTTGTAAGATGCAACTTCCAGGTACCTGAGCTCTGTTTCATTTAGTTGGAATATCTGGGGGAGTAAACAGTGGATGCACTCCATTTGCCCAGTTTTACTTAGCTACCAAAATCAAAGCTCAGATCACTCAGAGTTTCACCCAAATTCTGACAAACCAGAGGGAGGGAATGCGAGGAATAAACCTGGAGAGAGGATGGGGTGAAAAACATGCCCTGGAGAAGGTGTGGGGGAACTATATATATAGAGGTCAACAAATAGAGCTCCTGTCTGGGCTCTGCCAGAGGTGTCCTGAGCTCCCCAGGGCAGCAAAACATGTTTGTTTGGTGTAACCCCTTGGACAAAAACAATGTGATCTGAAACGGTGGCCAAATGCACTTCTCTGCCCTAATTTAGCAGGCAAACTCTGTGAACCCAAAGCAGGCTTTGCCAAAGTCCCAAAACCTCAAACACCTCAGACCTGAGCTGCAGGACCACTGGAGGGGCTCTGTGATGGCTCAGCCCAAGCCCAAGGTCTGGGAGGGCATTAGGAAGGGGGATTTTTATTGGCTCTATCAGATGGAGAGGATCAGTGGAAGTTTTTGGTGTTCTCCACCAACCATGAGGTTTCAAAAGGAGCCCAGCAGAGCACTGGGGGCTGTTGACAGAGGTTTGGCTGAGCTTGCTGGCTCTGGAAGTGTGAAAATCCTAGAAGCCCCTTTGGGAACAGAGTTTAGGCTCAGACCTATAAACATCTAGCTCAGGCTTAAGCAAATCCCAGCCTTAGCAGGACACCTGTAAGACCCACTGAGCCCTGAGCCAAACTGACAGAAAACTGCAGACACTGCAAGCCACTGTAACTGTAAAGAACTAATAGTTGTACCTATCAGTTGTAACTGCAAGTAGTTGTAACTATGGAGCTTCTCCCTCTCGTGTTTGCTGAGGGTCCAGCCACGCTTCAAGCAAGAGAGAGTAAATCCCAATTTCCTCTCCCTCCCAGCACTTCTCCCTTCCTGCTTTCCCATGGCACAGTGAAATACTTTTTGATATTCCGTGAGTTCACTGGTGGAACTCAATCCAGGTTTTATTTCTCCCCCCTTTGTTTCCCTGGAGGAAGATCCAAAAGGACTGGAAAAATTTGCTCATCCCAGACTGATTCCCCTGCAGTTTTGCATGGCTGAAGGAGCTGAATTTGATGGTTGGGAATGAATGAGAGTGACCATAAATTGTTTGGATAAAATAAAAAAAAAATATATTTTTGATGGGATCAAAGGTTCCCACCACAGTATTATTATTTTTTAAAGGTTTATAATGCTTCTTCCACCATCCCATTAAGCCCTTCTTGCCTGGCTGCAGCTGAAGCCAGGGATTTGGCCTCTGGAGATGACATCTTTCCTGAGCCAGCCTAAAAGTGTACATATAAAATGCCTGTGGAGTCACTGAGCCATTCTCTAAAATCACTGAGGAAAGTCTATGGGTATTTAAAATACAACCCAAGCTGCAAAGTTATTAATCCTACGAGGAAATGGAATTATCACTGGAGAGCTTCATGGAACAAACACCCATTTCAGCCTGGTGATAGGAGAGTATCTTTTCTCCTTGGAAATGTTCTGTGGTCAAAAAAACAATGGGCAGGGCCTGAGCCCAGCAATTGCCCCTGCACAGGAGGCACAACTTCTTCCCTGGGCAGTGCCCAGCCCTGAGCACATTGTCCACACAGCCTGGGGGGTCTCCTCCCTGGGGCTGTGGCAGAGCTGTGTGCACACAATGCTGTGCCCTGTGCTCTGGGATGGCCCTGCTGGAGCAGGGAGGTGCCACCAGGTGCCTGCTGAGCTCCCTGCAGCCTCAGACATCCTGGGATTCCACCAAATTTCCCAGTAGGCAGAGATGGAAGGATGGGTGAGGCTTTCTCTCCTGCTCTGAACATAAAAGTGAATCACTGCTGGATTCCAGTGATTCCCTTACCTCTTCCTTGGAGAATGGGGCCCTCCCACCAGGACACTCTTTAACCATTTCCCAAAAGTATTCCTGAAGTTCTGACTCTCCCAGTGACGCAGAACTGGTGCTGGAGGAGATGGGAGGGAGGCACAAAACTCTCCAGGGGAAGGCACACAAAATCTGACCTGACCTTTGCAGGAATACACCCAGACACTGATTTTGCTGCTTCAGGAGAATTTGAAGTTTGTCCTGTAACCCAAGGCTCCTATCCTGAAGCTGTAATTACCTAACTCATGGCTCATTAATAGCTGACAGCAGCACAGTTACAGCCCGAGACCTCAGCCTGCATTCTGAGCAGGAGCTGTTGCATTGCAGGCTGAGAACTCAGGTGAAAGCTCTCTTTCCATGACCTGTCATAAATAAGGGAGCCCCACAATCCATCCATCCATTCCCCCAGCCTGGGGTTCCACAGACTGCCAGTACTGAGCCCCTTAATTCCTATTGATGCTGAGGGATTTTTGTGGAAGTCTAATCAAAGGATTGCTGCTTCTAATAAGCTTTAGAAAAGCAGCAAGAAACAAAAACAACCCTGCCTAAGTGGATTTCTCCTACTCTTCATGTTTGCCCCAGCCTTGGATTATTAATTGCTGTGACTGTGATGTGCTTTGATTTATTTAAATCAAAGCAGGCTTCTTTGGCTCTCAGTTTAACTTTAAATAGACATTGATACAAGACTTAGTGATATAAAGAGCAGCTGGTTTTGATAAATGACATCCGGAGATGCAGGGGACTACTGAGCACAGAAATCCCCAAATCTCTGCAGGTTACTGTGCATCCCAGCACACACATTCACTGCTCACAGCACCCAGAGCAAAACGCAAAAGGGGCAGGAAAACCTCCCTGCAAGCACCTGGACACTGTCAGGAAGTCCCTTGTAAAGCCCCTTGTAAACCTGGGAGATTGAGCCTCACACCTGTGAAGCTGCCAGGCACTGAAAAAGTCATTAATTAATTAAGTAATTATGGCTTATTCTGTGTTGATTCTTCTTCCTGGATTTTCTGTGGTGAAATGCGACCCCCAAAGCCACAGCACTGCGCTTTATTTCAGCCTCCAGCTGCACCAGGGGAGGCTCAGGGTGGACACCAGGAGGAATTTCTCCATGGAAAGGCTGGGACTGAGCTGAGATGGACAGTGGGAGGCAGGTGAGCCAGGACAGTGTGGCTTGAAGGCAGGGCTAGGGCTGGGATGTTGGTGCTGCCTTAACCCACTTGTTTCTTTTGCAGAAAGTTCCTTTTATTTCTTACATCCAGAAATGCAGAATCGTGCAGCTTGGGAAAAGCCTCCAGCACGACTGAGTCCAACCAACTGACCCACGTCCACAAGCACCACATTCCCATGTTTTCCTACCTTTTCCAGGGATGGGGATTCCACAAGGATGGTGATCCCACTGCTGGCTTTAGTTCCACCCTTAGAAGCATTTCTTATCTTTGCACGTTGCAAAACACTGACCAAACTCACAAAACTTTGATGAAATAAAGACAAAAAAAAGATTACACTTAATAGGCCTGGTGTTCCTCTCAACTCCATCTGCTGTTTCTTACATCAAGGCACAGGCTCCCCAGGGAATGGTCACAGCTCCAAGGCTGCCAGAGCTCCAGGAGTGTTTGGACGATGCTCTCAGGGACAGGGTGGGATTGTTGGGGTGTCTGGGCAGGGCCAGGACTTGAAATTTAAGAACCTTGGGGGTCTCTTTCACTTCAGGCCAGGCTGTGATTTCAAGCAACTGGTTTAGAGGAAAAAAAAAATCATCCAACAGCCCAGTGGGTGTTTCTATGAGATGGACTTGAGACACTTCAGAAGGTGCTGGTAGAAAAGCAGAATGTGGCACCAGGATCATGGAACCCCAGAGNCTCAAAGTCCTTCCTGGACTGGGCACCCAGAACAGGACACAGCCCTTGAGGTCCCTCAGCAGGGCCAGCCCAGGGGGTTGGGTTCTTCCCTGGCCAAGCCAGGATGCAGCACTGGGTGTTCCTGGTGCTCCCTGCAATAAAGGAGCAGTGTCAATCACACCGTGGGTCCCAGCTGGGAGCCCCAAATTCCCAGGAATTCTGGAAGAGACAGATCATGGACTGGCCACAGGGCAGGGATCTCAGGGTCCCCAGAGGAGCTGGCTTGTGCCCAAGAGGCTCCAGCACACAATGAGTTATCAAAAGCAGAAAGGCCCTGTGCTAAACTTTTTGACAGACCCTGTTTGTTTTAGGAAACCACGGAAAGTGGAAATCAAATCCAAGCTGCCAAAACAGGCAGAGAGAAACTGGGAAAATTCAGGTGGACTCATGATCCACCTGAAGGGACAGACCTGATTATTGGGGTCATGGCATTGCACTGGGTGGTAAAAGCTCCTGGAAGGAAGGAGAAAGGAGGTGGGACGCATCCATGTTTATGGAATTTGCTTTCCAAGCAACCACTGCCCCTGCTGAGGATGTGCAAGTGCCTGGAAAGCCACCTGTGGGAAACCACGGGGAGTGAATTGAGTGGGCCAGAGGAGGCAGCGAGGCTGCTGAGGGGCTTGGAACACAAACCCTGTGAGGAACAACTGAGGGAGCTGGGCGTGTTTAGCCTGGAGAAAAGGAGACTCAGGGGTGTCCTCATCACTCCCTACAGCTGCCTGAAAGGTGGCTGCAGTCATCTGGGGGTTGGTCTCTTTCTCCTGGCAGCAAGTGACAGAAGGAGAGGACACAGTCTCAAGCTGCCCCAAGGGAAATACAGGCTGGATATTATGTAAAAGTTTTTTACGGAAAGGGTGATAAAGGACTGGAATGGCCTGCCTGAGGAGGTGGTGGAGTCACCATCCCTGGATGTGTTTAAAAAAAAACTGATGTGACACTCAGTGTCATGGTTTAGTTGAGGGGTTAGGGCTGGGTTGGACTTGATGATCTTGAAGGTCTCTTTCACCCTAGAAATTCTGTGATTCCGTGATTCTGTTATTCCTCCTCTTGCCCTGCCTGCCTGCACAGCTGGTGCTTGTCTTATCAAATTGCCACGACCCAAATCCATGGATCTGTCCCCCTGCTGTTCTCCTCCCCAGATCCTGGGAGGGAGTGAAGAGGAGGGTGCTGGTTGGTCACTGGGCAGGGTCAGAGCCAGCCTGGCCCCTGATGGCCTGTGCCACACCTCTGTCCCCACAGAGGAGCCCAATGTCCCCAGGACACTCCCCAGCCACACTGGCCCTGCTGGCTCTACTGCAGTGAGTCCCTGGGCTGAGTTAGAGGTTGGAGCAGGGACAGGGAAGCTCCAGGCACCCCAGTGAGAGCAGGAAGAAAATTCCAGCTGCTCCTGTTACCCCAATCACCCTGTCCAACACGTGTAGTGGCACAAACCAGTGCCTTGGCCGTAAATATTTGGGATAAGCCTTCTGTGTTCATCCAACCTGTGCAGCTCCCAGCAGTGCCCTGAACTGTCCCATGGGTAAACACAACCACAGCAGCTGTATTTCCACAGGGAGAATTCCCTGGGGGAAAAGGGAGGCTGAGGCAGGTGGATCTTAACCGAGAGGGAATTTTGATTGTTCCTTTTATTTGATCTTTATTTCTTTTAAGCACAACACCTTTTGTTTTTCTTGCTTTCAGGCTCTGATCTGAGCCTCTGAGCAGGTGTCAAGCAGGTGCTTCTCAGCCTCACAGTAGGTTTGCAGTCCTGACACCCTGCAGCTCCATCCCAATATTGGATGTGGGGCCTACAGAAATCCTGACAGTTCCCAGGCAAGGACAGAGCAGGGAAAAGGTGGGGATGAGCACCTGTGTCTGTGTTGATGAGCCCAGGGCACTGTGTATCATCAGCCAGGCAAGTGTCTGACAGCTCCTGTAGCTCTTTTGGAGAGGATCTGAAAGCCATGGGGTGGGAGATGGATCTGTGTCAGGGAATACAGGGATGGGTGTAACTCTGTGTATCCTTCATTCCTAGAAATGCTCTGGAGGTGCACAGGCAGCCTAAAAGTGATGGTCACCTCTTCTGCTGTGACAAACTCAGGCTCTGGTTTGGCTGTACATTTAGGAAATGATGGTAAAACTATGGTTTTCTTGCCATATGGCAGCACCCACCTGGAGCAACCCTCAGGACCCAGCAGGAATCAGGTGAATTCTGGTGGTCCATGGCTCCCTCTGAGTGAAACTTGGCGTTGGGGAGGTCCCTGGGGCTCACAGGCAGCTGCTGCTGCTGAAATATCCACTGGGAAGGTGGGCAGGGATGGAAGGAGGAGAGAAAATGAGCCCAGTTCCACTGAGGGAAAGGCAGGCAGGAGAAGGGGATGGGCTCTCTCAGGTGAGGGATGTTGGGAACACTCTGTAATCCCTGGGGGTGGCTGGGACTGAGGCCAGGGGAGCAGATGAGACTTTGCAAGAGCCGGGTGAATTTGCTGGATATTCCATTAGGTAAAGGCTTTGTCGCGGGATGCCCTCATCCTGCCTGGGTTAAGGGACTTCCCCCGAGCCAGGATCCCCAAGAGTGACTTCCTCTGACTCAGGAGAGGATGAAAGGGTGGAATCTCCCTAAAGCAGAGGGTCTTTGCAGCAGTTTGGGCTGAAGGTTTGCACTGGTGGGCGACAGGGTGAAACAGAGGGAGAGGAGGCTCAGTGTGGAGAAACATCAGCAATGGATTCAGGCAGAGCAGCACCAGCAGATGAATTTGGGATCAAGTGATCTCCCTGGATCCCAGGGATGGACCTCAAGCATGGCCAGTCTCCTGTTCTGGCCATAAAGAGGATCCCCAGTGGCAGCACCCTGGGTGTGAGCACAGCGTTTTCTCCTGCCTCAAAGGGCATCACTCCTAAAGGCTCCCTCAGCCCCAGGAATCAGGGGTGATTTTTAGTGTCCTGAAATCAAAAATCAATTAATTTGTCTTTTTCTGATCACAGAAAAGATTAACCAGATAATGTTTCTGGGGAAAAAAAAAATAGAGAGAGAGAAAGTTTCCTTGTGTGCTTTAAATACTTTTTGAAGTTTGGAGAAAAGTTTCCTCCTTAAATCCTCTAAATCTTTGTTTCTTACCCATGATGTGTGCACAATAACAGAACACAGACATGAGGCATCAGTTTAACACAAAGCAACATTTTAAGGCCCTTATCAGCCATATATAACCCATTATATAGGAAATATAATATAATATAATATAATATAATACAATATAATATAATATAATATAAAATGTACCATATACAATATACAATATACAATATACCATATACCATATACAATATACAATATACAATACACATACAATATACATATAATATACATATAAAAAGAATGGCAGCTAGAAGAGCTGTGAATTAGCTTATCAACTCTAATTATTGATGAAGAACGATAATTATCAATTCTTCCTCTCTGCTTCCAACCTTTTGTACGATATTTTTTTTAGTAATAAACTCCCAANCACAGAATGATGCTACAGAATGATTTCATGGAATCATTTCATAGAATGATTTTATGAAATAATTTAATGGAATCATTTAATGGAATCATTACACAGAATCATTTCATAGAACGATTTTACGGAATAATTTCATAAAATCATTTCATAGAATGATTTCATAGGATGATTTTATGGAATAATTTCATAGAATCATTTAATGGAATAATTTCATAAAATCATTACACAGAATCATTTCATAGAATGATTTTATGGAATAATTTCATAAAATCATTTCATAGAATGATTTCACAGGATGATTTTACAGAATAATTTCATAGAATCATTTCATGGAATCGTTTCATAAAGTCATTGCATGGAACGATTTAATGGAATCATTTCATGAAATTCTTTCATGGAATCATTATTTCATAGAATCATTAAGACTGGAAAAAGTCTTCAAGGTCATCAAGTCCAACCATCAGCTCAGCACCACCAAGGCGTTTCTTATGTATTTTCTGGTTTTGATGGCAGTGGACTCAACCAGAGAGCAGCAGCTGAAAGGTTCTCCAGAAGGGATGGAAGAGCTGCCAGGTGTGGGGGACAGGACATCCTGGACCTGGTGGCCTGCCAGGAATGTCCCACCGGGTCAAATGTAGAGAGCTGGGAAGGAAGAAACGTCCTGGGTTTGTCTCTCAGCTCCTCCACCAACAACAGCACATAAAGTAGTGAAACATTTGCCACTGTACAAGATTCTTGCAGTATTGATGAGGCCAAAACCCCAGGACAGGCCCTCTGGGGGGGAAAAAATCTTGGCTACAAGGGTTTTCTTTGGAGGGTTGGGTCCTTGTAACACTTCTCCTCCCCAAAGCTGCTGTTCTGCTCCACCACTGTTAGGGTGACAGACAAGGGATTTCCTGAGTGCCACCTGAGATTCTGCACATGGAAATGAGTGTCAGGGAAAGAGGTTGGAGCCATGGAATGGCTTGATTTTCCGAGGGCTGCTCCTTGTGCTTGCTTTCCTTGTAGCCTGCAGGGCAGACAGAGCAAGCCATTCAAAAATGGGGATGGGAGGAAAAGGAGACAAGGAGCATTCAGTGCTCCGAGCCTCCTCCAAGGGAATTCAGTGTGGGCTTTCCTGGATCAAAGTTGCTCCCCCACAATCCGTTGTAATTTATGTGTGCTGGAGCCATAGAATAATGCTGAGCTCATGTGGTTTGGTGCTTAAGTAAACATGTTTGTGGAGTTCCTAATGCATGACAGAAAGGCTGGATGGAAGCTTTTCCTGGACTAGGAGGAGAAAGGAAAACAGCCATGTGTGAGGAGCAATGTGTCCCACTGAGGAATGCAGGAGAAAGGCTGGGAATCAGGATTTGAGTCTTGGATGAGGAGCTATTCCTGGCCATTTTGGGGCTGAGGACCAAGTAACCTGGCTTGGTCTCATTCCATTATTCCTGAGCTCATCCCATTATTCCCAAGCTCATCCCAGGCTCTGGAGCTGCTTCTTCGAAATTCTTCTCTTTCTTAAAGTCATCTCCTGACTTAGGGTTTTAAGATGCACACAACCCAAATGATTCCCAACTGAGGGGAAAATCATAGCAAAAAATTTGCTTTAGCTGAGAGAATAAAGAGGAAAAGGCGACCTGTCCTGTTGTGGGAAGGATGCAAATTAAATATTTCGATTTCTTTTTCTAGCCGAGTCTCATTTGTTAAATCGGACTCTGCAGCTGGATAACACATCATTAAACTAAAACAGCAAGGTGTTTTTAATTTTAAAAGATAATTTTATAAGGGTTTTGTTTTTTTTTTCTTTTTTTTGGAGTCCTATTTGGGCAGGGGGATTTATTTAACTTCGAGGCAACACCGACACAAACCCTGAGCCCTCGTCACCGGCGGTGTCTGCAGAGTGAGCAGGGGAACCCATCACAGTGGTTTTGTTTGATGTGTTTTTTTAATGTGCGTTCTGAAGGATCCTGTCTGATGGAGCATCCTGAGAAATGGACCTTCCCCAGCATTTCCTACCCCAGCACATGGATTTCATCTCCAAAGTCAACCACAAGAAGCAAACCACGTGTTAACAGCGTGGGAACAGCAAGGGAGAGGGACCTTTCTGGCTGTCTTAGGAGCACGAGGAGATTTCGGGGTAGCTTTGCCCCACTGAAGCCTCTTTCATCGGGGAGACAGATCCCAGAGCTTTTTGGGGATAACAAAAGCAACTGGAAGCAGGAAGATGAGAGGGTGTGTGCACGTGAGCTGGGGTGAGCTGGGAAAGCCTTGCAGACATTTCACAGGTTGTGGGATGGAGTAGTTGGAGACTGAAGTGCTGATGAATCCCACGGATTTCCAAGGAGAACCCCAAACTTCCACGGAGTTAGGACAAACACTGGATCACGTTTAGGATCCACACATCCAGATGCAGACAGCACCCAAAGCACTGGAGCCATGCTGGGATCCTGCCAGCACCCACTCATGCCTGAACTACTCAAGTGAGAGTTTCCTGAACTACTCAAGTGAGAGTTTCCTGCAGGAACGAGGAATCCTGACAAGGAAAATAAATTCTCAGGTGGGCAGGAGGTGCTCTGGGACAGCTTGGATGGCACAGAGAAGAGGAATGGGGGCTGGAATCTGCTGTGTATGCCAGGCATGAGACACAGAACCAGGAGCAGCAAGGTTTAAAGAAGCCAAGGAGATGCTTTGCTATATCCCATCCCAAAAAACCCTCCTGGCTGGATGAGGATGGTAGAGCTCTGTGGGCATTCAAAAGCATCAGCTTGTTTCAGATACAAATCCACCTGGTGGAAAAATAACATTCCACCCCCACATCACCAGGAAAAGGGAAGCACATCATAGTGAAGTCTCCCTGTGTGCTCAGTCTGAGTTTAGGTACTGATGAGGGCAGGAGAAATGGGCTTGGCAGACCTGAAGGACCTGGGTTTAGGCTTGGTTTTACCTTTCCTTCTCAGCAAAACTGTGAAAACAAGTCACAGCTCAGATTTTGCAGGTAAGGCTGAAAGAAAAAACAGTTGGTGATGGCCCAGACAGTGTCCCCCCACTGCCACCCCAATGCCAGCTGTGACAGGAGGCTTCTCGTGACAAGATCAAACCTCAGAGCTACAGAAGAGGAAAATGGGGCTTCCTAAACACACAGGCACACAAAATAGGATCCACTCGTGCAACTCTCGTGCACTCGTTTCCCACTGCTATTGATGGGGCTGAATTCAACAAGTTATCATGGAATTTGGAGCTTTCCTGAGCTGGCAGGGACCCACAGGGATCATTGATCCAGCCCCTGTCCCTGCCCAGACACCCCAACAGCCCCACCCTGGGCATCCCTGGCAGTGCTGTCCAAGCTCTCCTGGAGCTCTGGCAGCCTCAGGACTGTGCCCATTCCCTGGGGAGCCTGGGCAGTGCCCAGAACCCCCTTTTCCCATTGTCCACCCTCCTCTGACACAACCATTCCCTGGGTCCCATCCCTGTCATGGGGAGCAGAGATTTTTTCCACTACAAGAAAGGAAAGATCTCAATGCAAGCACATGCTGATGGTCATTAAGGCACAAAAAAATGAGGTATGTGCTCCAGAGCTGCTGCTTGTGCTGAGCATTGGGCTTAGGCCTCTCCCCTGAGCTGGGACTGCCCTGATAGTCAGACATGGAACCGGAGAAAAGAGGAGCAAAACCCAAAATAGACGCACGCACACACAAAAATGCAGAAGGAGCGTTTCTTTTTATGTCTGTCTGCTGAGCTTAGTGGGCTTTCTTGGCTAAGTCTGAGCTAAATATTACTGAAAATAGCACAGTGCTGTAGCTATTTCAAAGCTCTGTCTGTATTTGTTCTGTGCACTGGGTGGGCAGGATGCTCCATTTCATAAATCACTTTCAACGAGACAGTAGGCTATAAAAAGGGAGGGTTTTTTTTCCCTTTAGTGTTTTTACTTCTGAGCGTTCTGAAGTGGCACAGGCTGCACACTGGGGAGAGCTCAAAAAATGTGTTCCTTGCTGCTCCACAGACCTTCTCTCACACATGAGAGACCCAGGGAGACGCTGGGCAGACAGCCCTGTGCTCGTAGGTTGACCAGGTCACGCTTAGACTGGGCTGAAATAGTCAAAAAATGCTAGAGAAGGGCAGATTTAGATGAGATATCGGGAAGGAATTCTTCCCTGCGAGGGTGGTGACAGAGGAAAGCTGCGGCTGCCATCCCTGGAAGTGTCCAATTCCAAGCTGGATGGGGCTTGGAGCAGCTTGGGGCAATGGAAGGTGTCCCTGCCCATGGCAGGGGTGGAACTGGAAGGGCTTTAAGGTCCTTTGAAACCCAAACCATTTCTTGATTTTTCAGCTTCTTCTCACTCCCAGCCCTGTGCAAAGCCCTCCACAAGCACTTTCCAAGGGAACCTCCAGCCTCAGGAACTCCTGTGGTGGAATAATTACCTGGGAAAGACAACAGGTGAGTTTTCAGGAGAGTCTCCAGGGACATTTTTGGGCACAGTCAGGCAGGGATGTGCCTCAGGAGGAAGCTGTGAAGAAGAGTGGAGAAGCAGGTAGGAGAGCCTACTCAATCCAAGAAATCTGCTAAGAAGATTCTTCTTAAAACTTCAGGAGTGAGCTTTGCACTCCGAAAGGACCCAGCTGCAGGTTAGGTTGCTCCCGGTGGTGGATTTTGGGAACAACAGGACGGGAGAGAGGCAGAGAGTCAATGCCCTCTGCAAGGAAAAGCTGCTGTCTGGTTCAACTCGTGGAATCACAGCTTTTCCCACTAATACCACAAAAAAAAATAATAATAATAATAATAAAAATATATATATATATAAAAAAAAATTGAGGATCTGCACATCAGTATGGAAAATGTGCCCTGAGATTTTGGGCAGCTAAAACACCACAGAGGAACAAATGTGTCTGGGGAAGGAGATTTTCCCCTGGGGAAACTCACACAAACAGGGAAGCATGGGAAGGTCACACCTGATAAAAGTCAGGAACAGCCAAGCCCAGAGAGCCCTCTGGAATCAGCTGCTCCAGCACTGAAAGCCTCCCAGCCCTGTGCAAGCAGCTCCAGCTCCAGCCTTTCCCTGGGCTGCCCTCCCAGCCTTTCCCTGGGCTGCTCCCCCAGTTTAGCATCTTCCCAGGTTTGTAGAAGTTTTTGGGCTTCCCATCCCTGGAAGTGTCCCAAGCCAAGCTGGAGCAACCTGGGATAGTGGAAGGTACCCCTGCCCATGGACCTGGATGGGCTTTAAATCCCTTCCAACCCAAACCAGTCTGGGATTTTCTCCATTCTCCTCCTTCCTGACACCACCCCAGCACGTCAGAGACCTTGCAGAGAGTTCATGGTGGTGGAGTTCAGGGTTCAGGTTTAGATTAGGGCCCCACAGAGGAGCAATTCTTCAAAAAACCCAAACAAACCCAACTCCACCCAATATCAGCAGCTCCAGAGCCTTTCCCAACCCCGTGGCTCTGATTTCACCTCCTCGTGTTAATTGAGCCTGACTTAGGAGAGACCATCCAGTGCTGGGAAGGCAAATTAAAGGATTTTCATTTTCCATGGCAAATATTAGGATGAATCACAGAACCCAGGCTGTGCTCTCTGAGCCTGCAGCATCCCATGCTCAGCACTCCCTCGCTGCTTTTAGCTGCCTGCATTTGTCATGGGACCTCCGTGGATTTGCTGAGTGCTGAAGTTTGCTTTTAAATTCCCTCCCAATCACGGAAACCACACAGTAAGTGGAGCCATTGTAGTGTGATTTGCAGAAAATGAGCTATCTGGAAAGTCATTCTGGTGGTTCCGTGTTGGCTCAGCCCATGGTGTGTGGCTTTGATCAGAAATAAAGTAAAAATCTCGGAAAATTAAAGTCAGAAAAATTCGCCCCAAACCAAGAGTCTGAAGTGTAAAAGCGTTGATTGAAGCTGAGTGAGAAAGAGCAGAAATCCTCTGGCTTTGCACAGTGGTGTAAACAGTTCAAGGGTGGTGGTGTAGCCATTGTTAGTAATTTAATGGCATAATTTGAGATACGTCTGTACATTTATTTAGATAAAGAGATATATTTCACATCTAAAACAAAGAAGCCTCTGCATGTCACACAACACCATTTCACTCCTTCTCTCTCTTCTGACCCCCCCAAAATAGATAAATAGTATTTTCCACAGCCAGTGTGGAAAACCTGGTGAGTGGGATGTAGAGCCACTTTTCCACCACCTCCCCAACGTGCTGGGATCATGGATTTACAGCCAGAATTCCCCCATATCAGTAAATCCAGATATTCACTTCACCTCCAAGGCTGAGCTGTGATGTGGCCCCTCTGGAGCCAGGATGGCAGAGCTGGGAATGTTCAGCCTGGAGAAGAAAAGCTTGTGTGAGGACCTCAAAGCTCCTTCCAGGGCCTGAAGGGATACAGGGGAGCTGGAGAGGGACCCTGCATCAGAAACTGGAGTGGGTTCAAACTGAAAGAAGAGAAATTTAGGTTGGATATTGGGAAGGAAAANTGCTAATACTTGAGGTAAAAAACCTGTCAGCATAAGCATCTCTTAAATTGTGTATGTATTTAAAAAAATAAAATAAAATAAAATAAAATAAAATAAAATAAAATAAAATAAAATAAAATAAAATAAAATAAATAAATAAATAAACCAGAGATCTGTAAATCCTCTCCCATCCCTGGGCTCAGCAGCAGCAACAGCACCTGCAAAACTTAACATTTTAGTTAAAAAAGCCTCTAAAACTTTTGAGAATTAAGTATGGGCACCCAGTGAGCTGTCAGGGCTTCACCCAGACCCTGGACTGAGGCTGCAAGGTTGCAGATGGACCCAAACCAAAAAAACTTGGGGACTGAAAACTGGAAATTAGTCTTGGCTAGAGCTTGGGTGAGAGCTGAAGGATGCAAGCACCAGGAGAGAGCAGCTCTGCACACCAAGCCTGCACAGGTTCCACCTGGGAGAGGGGGCTGGAGGGTAAAACCCCTCCTGGCAGGGCAGGGCAGCAGATTTCAGCTTCTCCCCACCTTCCCTGCCCAGGAAAGCCAGAAGGAAGCTGCTGCCTTTTTTTATGAGCAGCCCTGAAATGAAGCACTTGGAGGAGAGAAGCTCCTGGGTTATGGCTTCGGGAAAAAACATCACCTCTCCCAGGCAGACTCCAAAGGATTTGTGTTTACAAGCTGAGCTCCCCTCTGGCTCAGAGGAGTGGGAAGACACAGAAAAAGGAGATGCAGTGTGCTGCCTCCGGAGTGGAGCTGCCTTTTTAGGCCAGGTTGGTCACACCAGGCAGAAAGCTCTGGCTGGAGGGCCTTGGTCACCTTGAAACCTCGCTTTTACAGCCAGCTTTTACCTTAACATTTTAAAAACTCTTTCTCTGCTTGGTGCCATTTTCTCACTGAAAGTGAGACTTAAAAAGATTAGAGAGAGTTCCTGCTAAATCACCCACCACATAATTCC
>VWYO01005557.1:18174-52056 GCA_013400275.1 Rhadina sibilatrix | reverse complement strand
GTGCCCCCCCCCTTGCTTTTTTTTTTTTTTTTTTTTTTTTTTTTGCTGGTGAACGCTGTCTGTTTGTGTAAGGGGTGTCAGGGGCCTGAAATTGTGATCCCAACCAGCAATTTGGGTGTGTGGGTGAAAATGAACCGTTGTAGTTGGTTATTTTATGGGCCCAAAATATGGCTGTTAAAAACCCCAACATTCCCCATCTGAGCTCTCTGCATCCAGCCCATAAAATGTCTGGGATGCAGAGATGGGATCCGAGGCGACTTCCTGCCATGAAATTGTGCTTCACTAATGATCACTGCAGCCTGTTTGCTAAACTTGGAGCCCTCTTGTTTTCCCCAGGGGAGATTATGTTGTTTGTCTTGGGGAAAAAGGAAAAAAAAAATAAAAATGAAGTGTTGGCGTGCTGCAGTTGTGAAGTTTACAGAGCTTCAAAAGTTCACCTGACATAGGACTCAGCAGCCAGGTCAGCCAGGGTACAGAAAGAAAACAACAACAACAACAACAAAAACCAACCCAAAAAAAAATCCAACCAAACAAAAAAACCCCAAACAAACCAACACCCCCCCCAAAAAACAACAAAAACAAAACAAAACCCCTCAAAAACCTCCCCCCCAAAAAAAACCCACAAAAAAAACCCCAAAATCCAAAAAAAGGATAAGGGATTATGAACAATTTAATTGTCCATCAACCCCCATATTTAAAATCAGTGCTGGAAGTTTATTTTTAGGTGGGGTTGTCTCTCCTCCCCTCTGTTGCCCCCAGTTGTTTGGGGTTTTTTTCCTCATTTCCCAAACACTGCTTTTCTTGTCATGTTTTTAAAGCTAATAAATGCTGGGGGTTTTTACCTTAGGACAGGTTTTGAGTGAGGAGCTGTCAAACTTCAGGCTTCTAAAACTGCACCTCTGATGCCTTACAACAGAGAGATCCCAGTTCAGGGTTTGGATACAAGGTAGAAAAAAAAATACAGAAAAGGAAGATCAAAGTGAGATGTGATGGAAAAATTAAGAATTTAAAGTCAGCTGAAAAAAAAAGGGGGCTTTTTCTTTCGCCATCACCCCGGTTAGGAATAGGTTTTTTTAAGCTGCTTTGAAGAAAAAAGTCTTCTTTAGGTGCCAGTGGAAGACTGATAAAGATGGATTGGAAAGCAGACAGGGCCAGATGAGCCCCTTCATCCCAAGTACCTCAAAGCTGTTGTTTTAGGGCTCCCTAAAAGCCACCCAACCTTTTAATCCTTCAGATTTTCTCCAGCAGGGGAAGAAAACACAGCTCCTGTTTGGCCTTCAGCTCAGGGAGGGTCTGGAGGATCAAAGCTGGGATTTTTGGGATCCTTTTGAACCTCCAGCCAGGGTGATTGGTGTCACACATGCCCGTGACATCCCAAATATCCCGATGCAGGGCACGGTGACAGCAGCCACAGCTGCAGAAAGGAGGAATTCTCTGGATCTGCTCCCACATTTCATGTCACTTTTTGAGTGATGCTGCCTCACGTGTGGGATGTGTCAGCCCCCCACACAGGCTCTGGGTAAGAGAATTACCTGCTTCCCAGGGCACCAAACATGGCAGGAATAAAAAACCTTCACCAGCAACACGAAGTTTCAGAGGCACTTTAGGTGGGATTTTTAATTTGGTCACTCCCTCTACTGGAGATTTTTGGCTTCTGCCTTATGCAGATGGTGATCTCATTAACAACTGGTTAATCAGGCTTCACACTATGGGGTTTTTTAAGATTTATTTTAAAAATAACTGCATTTAACTCTTTTTGTTGTTGTTGTTGTTGTTGTTGTTGTTGCTTCCAGAGTGCAGAGCTGTCCATGTGATTAAAATCTGTTGGGATACACACTCGGGGCAGCAGGGAAAGATGGGCCAGGAGAATTCCCTGGAGTTTGGGGCCATTTTTCCCTACAGCAGCCTTTAAAGAGCACCCTGTTTTTAGCTTCCCAGTGACTGCTCCGGGGCTGTCGGGATGTTAATTCAATTTACTACCTGGATTTTGAAAGCAAACTCCCCCCTCTCCACATGGAAATGGAGAAAAGGGCACTGCAGGAGATATCCCAGTAGTCTGGAGCTTAAGGAGCAGAGGTGGTGGGATCACTGTGGATTTCAGGAACCTCTCCCAGTTTCAGTGCCTAAACCCAGCAGATCCAAGCATTGCCTTGAAGGCCTTTCAGCACTCTCCTAATGTTTAATTTGGAGGCGGCTCTGTGTAAACGGGAAGGGCCTGCAAAAGGGTAAAGTAAATGTAATTCCAGCATGCTTGGCTGAGGAGGATTAATAAAACACAGCAATGAAAAGCTCAACAGAATTAATCCTGAACTTCCCTCAGCATATTTGGAGCAGCAGGATGAGGCTGATACAGGAATTTTTCCTGCCATTAAAACGTAAAGACTGGGGGAGTCACAAAAAGGTTTGATGGGCAAGGTTTTATCCCCATCAATCCAAGCCCTGGCCAGCAGCAGAGCTAATCCATGCCACCCCAGCTCTGTGCTGTTGGGCTGCCTTTAAATTCCTGTTCCTTCGGTGGCTCTGCCTCCAACCTCAGCCCAGCTCAGCAATTGCAGGTCCCCAGCACCACAGGCTTTTCTTAGCTGGGTTTGGTTAGGCCAGGGCTGTGTTTAGGGCAGGGCCCAGCCCCTGTTTGACAAGGCCGTGCATTCCCAGCCCGCCTGCTTTCACATTCCCAGCAGGAATGGCCCTGGCATCTCCCCTGCCTGCCTTTGCTGCTGGGATGCCTGGCACCATTCTTTGAAGAGGGAAGTTAGAGACTGGGACAAAATATTCCCTGGGAGCATGGGGAGGTCCTGGCACAGGCTGGCTGTGCAGTCCCCATCCCTGGAAGTGTCCAAGGCCAGGCTGGACAGGGCTTGGAGCAGCCTGGGACAGTGGAAGGTGTCCCAGCCCATGGCAGGGGTGGCCCTGGATGGGCTTTAAGGTCTTCCAACCCAAACCAAGGTCTTCCAACCCAAGTTCATTCTGGGACTCCCTGATTTTTCAGCCTCTCCTCATTCCCAGCCCTGTGCAAAGCCCTCCACAAGCACTTTCCAAAGGCACTTCCACAGCCTCAGGAATCCCTGTGGCAGAATCCTTGCCCAGGAAAGAAAACACGGGGGGTCTCCTGGGACATTTTTGGGCATGGTCAGGCAGGGATGTGCTGCTGGAGGAAGGCTGTGAGAAGTGAGCAGGTAGGAGAACCTCCTGAGGAGCTATGGCTGCCCCTGGATCCCTGGAAGTGTCCAAGGCCAGGCTGGATGGGGCTTGGAGCAGCCTGGGACAGTGGAAGGTGTCCCTGCCATGGCAGGAGGTGGAATGAGATGGGCTTTAAGATCTCTTCCAGCCTGAAGTGTTCCATGGGTTTCTGGAGCAGTTTTCAATTGGCTGGTGGAAGTTTTCCTAAATCCAATTTTTTCTGCTGGTGTTAGCTGGGAGAGGTTCCACCCAACCCTGGGTCACCTCATCAGACAGCGACACACTCAGCCCCTGGCTTCTTCTGAGGAGACCTCCTGTGGGAGAGGAAACCCAGGGATCAACCCCTCACCTCACTCCCATCCTGAATTAAGAGCTCCAGGAGCGTTTGGATGCTGTTGCCAGGGATGAACAGGGTGGGATTGTTGGGATGTCTGTGCAGGGTCAGGGCTTGGGATCCATGATCCCTGTGGGTGCCTGCCAACTCAGGCAATGCTGTTCCGTGATCATTCTGGAAGGTCACCCTCCTGGAGGGATGAAAGTCTTCTCCTAAACCAGTCCTTTATGTGCAGGTTGTGGAGTTTGATGCAGAAATCAACAATAATGCAAATAAAAAGAAAAAAACTGGTCTGGGTTGCTCAGCAGCATCAGAGGTCACCACAGAAAGCTCTAATCTGTGTGGTTTACTCAGTGGGTCCTGGGTTTATGGCCTTTCTGGGGCAGGGGACACTGCAAATATTGGAGTTTCACAGGAGAAACAGGGAATTCTCCTATTTCTATGGAATGCAGTGTGTAACCTGCTGTGGAAAGTCTGGGGTGGGGACAGACAACATGGGCCTGTCTATGCTCCCACGACCCTTGGTTGAGAAAATTCTCAGAAATTAGAAACATCAGAGAATTTCTAATCAATGAAACAAGAGCTATTAGCCATGGGAAGTTAAAATTCAAACCTCTGAGCTGAACACTGGCTCGTTCACAACATCGCACAGAAAAGAAACATTGAAAATATTGAAAAACAGAAAGTATTAAAGCATTTTGAAAATGTTCCAAGGCATTTGAAGGTGTTGAGTTGATATTTTTGATTGCAGCATCTGACAACCTGAAAGCTCTGAAACTTCCTGAGAAAAAGTGGAATTCTCTTAAACCTTCCTGATAGCCCCAGGGAAACTTTATCCCTGGCATGCTCTGCTTGAAGATTTTTGAGGAGTAGGTGGTTAAAAGTGATGAAACAGCACCAGATTTTCCAGCTGTACCATGATTCTGGCAATAACCCAGAAAAATAACCTCGGCATGAATCAGCGTGAGGAATCCCAGGGAAAAGTCCAGGCCTGCTGTGCAGGAGGAGTTTGCATGTGACACCAAGCAGGAATTTGGCTGCTTCTCAGCCTGGTTCTCTGCGTATTTAGGAGGAAAACATCTAGGATGTGATGTTGGGGCACTGAAAAACACCACCTGTGCAACTCCAGGCTGGCTACTGCAGCCCTAAAAAAAAAAAAAAAAAAAAAAAANATCCCCCCAAACCAAAAAAAGACACCTTCCCCCAAACAAAAACTAAAAAAAAAAAAAAAAAAAAAAAAAAAAAAAAAAAAAAAAAAAAAAAAAAAAAAAAAAACAGGGAGAGTTTAAATGGGCAGGAAAAAAAAAAAAAAATCAAGGCATGAGGCAGGCTGGCGGTCAAATTGTCCCCAAATGTCCCAGAGAGAGCAAGGTGAACATGTCCTGTTCTGTCAGTGCCACTAAGGGAACCTATGGAAGTGACATCTGAAATCTTGGGAGACAAAAGTTGATTTCTTTTCCTAAATGCTGTAAATTTCCTGAGAGCACATGGTGTGTTCAAACAGAATTCCCTGCTCCTTGTCCCTGACATTCTGGTGATTTAAGTAGAGCAGCCTGCCCTGGGTTCTGCCCCATAAGCAAAAAGCCAAGAGAAATTTTTCAAGCTTTCCTCAGCTTTTATGACCTAACTTTACCTGTGGCTAGGGAGAAAAAATTACAGAAAATTGAAAATATAACGGAAGTAAAATTCCTTCAGGTGTTTGTGCCTCGTGGTTATCCACAGCATCCAGGTCAGACACGGATCCAAGGTTCAGCAAACACAGGAAATACATTTCCAGTCACATGCAACAAAAACATTACAGACTAAAGATACTCCGGGGTTAATTTTGTGGTGGTTTGGTGGGGTTTTTTTTTCCGTCCAGATTGCTTAGAACCCCAAACTTTCATGAATTGTGAACAGGCCTAAACCTAAGCTTAAACCTAAACTGGACTTTTCCCCCTGCAGTGGAACAAACTCCCCAGGCTGGGGATTTTCATCTGTGCTTCCTCAATTATAGGATTTTTCAGGCTCTCCCTCATCTGTTCCCAGCTACATCCTGTGATTCCCAAAGATTCTCAATCTGGTCAGCACAACTTCCATGTCCTTATCAGTGACTCATCTGCACATTGGAAGATCTTAAGAGTGAATCACAACTCCCTGTTTGCTGAATTCCTGCTGCTGCCTGGGGAGGAAGGCCCGGGCTGATGGAGCAGAGCTCGAGGCAAGAGACACTTTGATGTTTTAGGGACTTGAAGAGGGTAGGGATCCTCCAAAAAGAGGTTTTTTCCGAGTTTATTAAATCAGTTTATTAAATCACTCCGAGGCTGCTGTCGAGCAGCGACACCTTCAAACTCACCCTTGAATTTTTCAGGCTGCACACGAGGTAAAATGGAAATGTTTGGGTTTTTGAAGCTGGCATTTAAAGTATGTTGGAGCAGCTCTCTGTCACATCAGCTCCGTGGAGGAAGTGTCACTCAGCACAACGGGCCACAGGCTGCGCCTATAAATTGTCTGAAATCTTCCCTTTCAGCTGTCAGCTGACAAATCCAAACGGGAATTACATAAATACCAGGCCTACATTAAAGCCTGAACACAGGGCTCCTGTCTGCTGACGTCTGAGAGCTCCAAACGCGGCGAAACCACTCGGAGTTAATGATAATTGAGATCATATGGGCTTTATCAAAGCTTCCCCCAGAAAAGCAGCTTAAGGGAAAAAATCCTTAAATGTGTGTCTTGACCACAGTCTAGCGCTCTCCTTCCGCATTGGAGCCTTTAACTAATTTGTTGGGTTAATTACTGAGGCCCAGGAAAGTTTGCAAGAGTGATAACTGCCTATCCTTTGATTGCTGATCATTCCATCCAATGGGAAGTCTTTGGGAATTAAGAATAATCCCCCCTCCCAAGTGCAAAATACGAACCTGGGGATTCAGTCTGCAGCCAAAAAGCAAAGCAGCCCCTGGAACTGCCGTGTCAGGGAGCTCACACAGAGAACTGGGGCTCCAAGTGGGTCCAAAGCGAGATCAAGGAGAGGTGGAGGGGGTTCAGAGGCTGGATCTGTCACTCTGAGCTGCCACACTCTCCTGCCTTTCTTTAATTGGAGGGGTGCTGGAGCTCCTGCTCCGCATCCAGCGCCGGAGGAATGGCCAGAAGGCCAAACAGGAGGGAGAGGCGGGGGAGGAGGAGGAGGAAGTGGTAATTGAGGAGCCAAGAGATGATTGTGAAAGTGCTCCGAGGAGCCTGTGTGTCTGGCGAGGTGCAGGGAGCTCCGAAACCAGGGACTGTATCACTCCGGCTTCCCTCCCAGCCCAGCATTGCCACTGCTGAGTGTCCCCCGGGCACCAAAGCATGGCCAATTAGCTGTGATTAATTAGCCATGGTTAATCGGCCGTGTTATCTATGCCCGTGCAAGGACAGAGATATTGGCCATCCTCACACTCCCACCTCGGTTTTGCAGGGATGAGTGGGAGTGAGAGGTGAGCAGCAAAACCATGGAGTAGTTTAAGGACCTTCCTTCTCTTCTGACTCAGTTTACAGGAGGTTTTCTCTGTCCCTCCTCCATTATTTATAAAATGGAGCATATTTTATAAATGTTCTGCAAAAAAATCACCGAGGCCAGGCCAGCCACCAGCACAGCTTGGTTGTCCCCATCCCTGGAAGTGTCCAAGGCCAAGCTGGGCTTTGGGGCTTGGAGCAGCCTGGGACAGTGCACTGGCTGAGATTTGGGGTCCCTTCCAACCCAAACCATTCTGGGATTGTATAGCCCCATGACAACAGGGGAGAAGGGATTGGGAATGCAGGATTCAGATGAATCAGGCCTTGTGTCACAGACCAAGCACAAAACCGTCAAACCCCTCAAAGATTGCTCTGGAAAACAGGGGTGGAAGAGGAATTCGGGCAATTAAATTACAGGTGGATGTGTCTGAGGCACAGAGGAGGTCGGAGAGCCCAGGGGACAGCACGAGAGCAAAAAAATGCTGTAGGATGATGCAAGAAACTGCAATCCAAGAGAGAGGAATCAGCAGCCTGAGGGTGACAGCTCCGCAAAGAGGGATGGATCCAGAGGAGCATGGACCATGGAATGGGTGTGAATGAGGAGAATCCACGTGGCAGAACACACGTGTTCCAGACTGGATCAGCTCCATGGAGAGACAGAGCGAGCCAGGAGCTGATGGCAGCTCATGAAGACACTGGGTTTGTTCCCATGCGGAATATTCGGACTGGGAGTGAAGGGTTTGCCCAAGAGGAAACCTGGCCTGTTCTCACCTGACTTTTGCAACAATCCCCATTCCCTGGATTTGAAAGTATTCGCTCAGATTTTTGCATCTCAGGCACAGTGAGGTTGGAAAATCCCTCCCAGCCCACGGAGTCCCAGCTGTGCCCCATGCCCACCTTGTCCCCAGCCCAGAGCACTCAGTGCCACCTCCAGTCCTTCCTTGGACACCTCCAGCCATGGGCACTCCAAAGCTCCCTGGGCAGCCCCTGCCAAGGCCTGAGCACCCTTTCCTTGGAGAGCAACATTTAATGATTTGAAAGCTTCAAGAAAACAGAAGCAGTGTGGACACCTGGAATCCCTCTCCTGTTCAGATTCTTTCTTTCCCCTGTATAGAGAAGGAGGATGGAATATACAAGAAAAGAAAAAAAAAAAGAAAAAAAAAGAAAAAAAAAAAAAAAAAAAAGGTGACTTACTTCAGCTTTTCCAATAAGAGCAATTTCAGTTTTCCACAAGAACACACAGTCATTAATATCGAATCTGGCTTTAATGAGGATTTTTTTTGGTGGAACAAGTACCTTCAGCACAGCCACAATATATCTTTATAATGCAGCCCAGTTGCCAAGAGAGACATTACAATTAGCAGGGAAGTATCTGAAAGTGTCTGTGTGTTATTTTTGGAGTTGCGTTCGAAAATACAAAGCCACAGCAGGCACATCCTCCTAATTCAAATTTAAAGGCAAGAAAATTCGATATTAAGAACTTTCTCCTGTAACTGCTCCAAAATTGCTATTCTGCTGCAAAATACCCATTCAGCTAATGGGTTTTTTAAGTGTGCACAGAACCTTAAAACACTTACAGACCTTCCAATTGTTGGCTTGGGAGCCCTTCCACTCTGCAGTGCCATCGGAGATGTAGACACGACACGAGCAGACGTGGAGACCTGCATCAGAACTTGGATAACTGGTTAAAAAGGGAAAAAGGAAATAAAATATTTGTAATGGTACCAAAGAGTTGGTCTGGGGTCAGAGAATCCCAGAATGGTTTGGGTGGGAAGGGACCCTAAAGCTCATTCTGTGCCATGGGCAGGGACACCTCCCACTGTCCCAGGCTGCTCCCAGCCCCACAGTCCAGCCTGGCCTTGGACACTTCCAGAGATTCAGGGGCAGTCCCAGCTGCTCTGGGCACCCTGTGCCAGGGCCTGCCCACCCTCCCAGGGAACAATTCCTGCCCAATATCCCATCTGACCCTACCAACCGCTCCTTTTTTTTTCCCACACAGTTCTATTGGATCCTCCTGAGTGTTTTGCCAGGCTAAGATCTGGAATGCCCATCCCCCAGCCTCTCCTCTACCCACACTTTTGCTGAGTTTTTCCCCAGGAGTCCTTTACTCTCAATGCCCATTTGCATCCAAGGGTAGCTACCCCTCAACTACCCCCCTAAAAAGCTTGAGGGATAAAACTTGATGTCATCAACAAACTTTTCCACCTCGTGGTTCTCCTACTTATTTCTCAGTGTATTGAATCCTTGCTCAAATCCTTTAACAACCTCTTGATGACATCTCTCCTTTCCAAAGGCTGCCTACTCACTCCTGCCCAGTTTTCTGTGTCTTTAATTAATTACTCCCCATGTAAATACCTTCCCTCTCATCCCACAGCACCATCAGTTACCAAGTTCTTATTTGAAACCTGCATTAACTTGGATTTAGACACACATGGGGATTCCCCGAAAGAACTGAAAAAAGGTGAGACTAAACTTGCCCCCACAAACACCCCACTTGCTCCTCCAGAGAGCTGAGTTTATTAAAGCCTCACTCAGCTAAGCCTGGACTAGAGTTTATTTGACAGGGGACCTTGCCTAGACTTGGCTTTGGAGTTGTAGAAAGAAAATCTGCTTTTAAATCACCGTTTTCCAGAACAGGTAGTTCCCCTTTGGAAGCCCAGGTGACAACAGCAGATCTGGGGACACTGGCTGCAGTACAAGCAGACTGAGAGAACCCGAATTACCCTTGCTCTGAGGGGCTGCTATCCCTTTGACATTGTTCAGGTTTTCTGGAAATGGTTCAACACTGCAAGAGCAATTCCACTCTCTGCAGCCATTTGTGGGGCTCCAATAGGATGGAGCCCTTTTTCTTGCTGGCCCCAGCCCTTGTGCAATTAAAACCCCACCAGCATTGTCTTTTCCTTTTCCTGTCCTTGTTGAAAGGCACCGTCCTTCTCCTTCCGCTATCGTCCCTCCCCTCCTGCCCCCGGCAATTTGTTGAAGGCCCAGCTCAGCCCTTTGTTGTTTTCCTGGGCAGCAGCCCATCAATCCCAGCTGCTGAGAGCAAGACACAGGGGCTGGGAGGGTTTGGGGGTGGCATTTTTGATGTTCAAGCTGAGCCCTGTTGGCTGCAGGCACGCAGAGATCTTGGGTGTTGCCGTCATGCCTTGTCCACACAGAGGAATCCACGGGAGGAAGGGGATGGGAATTCTTCTCCTGAATCCCTTGGGATCTGTTTGGGAGCTGCAGGGTCAGAGCTGGTGGGGAGATTTCTAAGGGCCTCACAAGTGTCAGGCTGGGTCCAAACAATCGTTTCAAATGTAGTGGTAGGTGATAAACCAAGTGACATTTGGGGAGGCAAACAGTCCCTACACCCAGCTGGGAACCACCTCACAAAGAGCTGGCGTGCAAATGAACTTGGCCTGATTATGTTTGAGTCATTAACCTTATTTGACCCCCCTGAGCAGGGAGATGGGAACGTCTGATAAGAGGGAGTTAAGATAACAAGGGCTGATAACCACACAATCATTGAAGGGTTTGGGGTGGAAGGGACCTGGGAGACCATCCCATCCCACCCCCTGACACGGGCAGGGACACCTGCCACTGTCCCAGGCTGCTCCCAGCCCCAGTGTCCAACCTGGCCTTGGGCACTGCCAGGGATCCAGGGGCAGCCACAGCTGCTCTGGGCACCCTGTGCCAGGGCCTGCCCACCCTCCCAGGGAACAATTCTTTCAAAAAAATCCAAACTAAATTTCCCCCATTTCAGTGGAAGCCATTCCCCTGTGTCCTGGCACTCCAGTTCCTGCTGCAGGGTCCCTCTCCAGCTCCCCTGCATCCCTTCAGGCTCTGGAAGGAGCTGTGAGGTCTCCACACCCCCTTCTCCTCTCCTGGCCAGGCCCAGCTCCGGGCCTGCCAACGTCCCCACCTCCGTGAGGATTGTTGGAGATCTGTCTGAGACGGAAAACCCGGGCAGTGAAGTGTCAGATCAAGTTCAACATCGATCCATGGAAAACAAAGTGAGAGGCAAACAAAATTCCAACCACCTCAGCACCCTCACAGGGGAGAATTTCTTTCTAACATCTGACCTAACCCTGCCCTCTATCCACAGGAAGCCATTCCCCCTTGGCTCCAGGCCCCTGTCCAGAGTCCCACTCTCTCTAAAATATAAAATATTGTAAATGTTTATATAAATATAAATGTAGATGGATTCCTTTGGCTGAGCATCCCCTCTGGAGCTCTGCCACCGTGACCTTGTTCAGCTCATCCCCAAATGACTCTGGTGACGTGAGCCTGACTCTGAGGGCTCTGTGCTTTACAATGTTCTAAATGGACCTGATTTTAATTGATATTCAATGAGGGGAGTTAATCATTAATGATGTCCCTGTGCCTGAAATCAAGCACAGACCCACAGGCTCCCTGCTGGCCAAGCTTTGCCATCATGAGATGCCAAACAGGGCTCTAAGAGGGTGGAAATGTAGGATAAAGTAATAATAACAAAATAATAATAATAATAATAATGATAATAATAATAATAATAATAATAATAACCAAAAAAGAATTTCTGTGGTTTAGCTTAGGTGGAGGGGTAAAACTGCGATGCTTTTCAAGGTGGAGATGAACATTCTCATCCTCAGCCCTCATCCAAAGACTCTTCTCATGGGGGTCCTAAACACAAGGTGGGTCAGCTGAATATTGTCATTCCCTAAGCAGCCTGAAATCCTATTCCATGAGGAAAAAGCAAACATTTCCCCAGTGTCTCCCTGCTTTCTGCCAGTGACAAGTGCACTTTGTCACCGACAGGATAAACTTGAAGGGCTGGATGTCAAGCACGGGCAGAGACAAAGAATTATCTGTGTAATTCAGGCATAGCCAGCCAAAGGTGTTTAAAGCAGAACAATATGTAGCAGGAATCAGACTTTTTAAGTGTTTAAATCCCCCAACAAACACCACAACCAAACCAAACCCCTGCAGCATTTATAAATATATATATATGAGAGGCAGCGAGATAAAAATCAGGTATTTTATACACATANCCACAGAAAACTGCCATAAAAATTCAATCTTCCCTCCCACCCAGAGCCATTCGATCTCAAACCATCTCTGACTGAACTCCTGCTTCCTGTTAGGACCCAAACACTGCTATGACACTGCTCCTGCAAAGACCCAGCCTCATCCCTCTTTTTCATTAACTTGATTAATTGTTTTTCCATTCGCATCCTTTGTGATGTTCCTCCAAACACTCCACAAATTATCTGGCCTGTAGAAAGCCAGAAGTTGCTTGGCTTTTTGGTTTTTGTTTTGTTTTTGTTCCCTTTCCCCGCTTTCCTCTTTAAACTGGAGCGCAGCTCGGGAGCCCTTAGATCTGCCATTAGTTTTAACTGCTCTGTGCAGACCCGCCGGCACCACCGAGGAGGAGAGGGAGGACTCCGAGGATGCTCCCGTGTCCCCGGCCAGCACAGAGCCCCAGCCACCCCTGTTATTACTGCTACCGAGCCTACATTTCCCGTATTATTAATCATTTACAGCCTGGCTCCAAATCCGGGCTGCTCCGTGGGTCAGGGAGCTCTCCCCGAGCTCATTAACCACGCTGGGCACTCATTTACTTCTCCTGCATCAACCTTTCCCTAATGCACGAGGGGNCATTCGCATCCTTTGTGATGTTCCTCCAAACACTCCACAAATTATCTGGCCTGTAGAAAGCCAGAAGTTGCTTGGCTTTTTGGTTTTTGTTTTGTTTTTGTTCCCTTTCCCCGCTTTCCTCTTTAAACTGGAGCGCAGCTCGGGAGCCCTTAGATCTGCCATTAGTTTTAACTGCTCTGTGCAGACCCGCCGGCACCACCGAGGAGGAGAGGGAGGACTCCGAGGATGCTCCCGTGTCCCCGGCCAGCACAGAGCCCCAGCCACCCCTGTTATTACTGCTACCGAGCCTACATTTCCCGTATTATTAATCATTTACAGCCTGGCTCCAAATCCGGGCTGCTCCGTGGGTCAGGGAGCTCTCCCCGAGCTCATTAACCACGCTGGGCACTCATTTACTTCTCCTGCATCAACCTTTCCCTAATGCACGAGGGGCGGGGGGAGTAAAAAATGAAATGCAGGTGATATTTTTCTTTTTTTTTTCCTTGGGGTTCCTGCTTGATCTCCCAAATAGAAGCGGCCAGGAGTATTTTTGCTTGTCAAGAGGACAGTAATTCTTCAAATCCCCCCCTCGAGAGAGAGAGAGAGATAATGAGTGGCAGGGCGCTGCTTTTGATCTGTCATAATTACGGAATGAAAAGGAGCCGGATGCGAGCGCTGCCGTGCCACGGGAAGGTCACTCCTTTAAAACGTGCAGGATTCCCTCTGTGGCTAATCCCAGCTTGTCCCCAACAGCACGGGGCTATTTTTAGGTGACACATCCTGGCCCCTATAAAAGCAGCGCCTCTCTGGTGCTTCTCCTCTAGGGCGGCTAATGAGCGGGTAGGGAAATGCTGGCTCCGTGCTTGGGGCTTCCATGCTATTCCAAGGAAGGACAGCGGGCACGTCTCCTCTCTGGCGTCAAACAGTCCCCCCGCAGCACCCAGGCAATTTCAATCATTACAAGGCAACGGCACAAGGATGAAGNGAAAAGAAGAAGAAGAAAAAAAAAAAGGTGATGGCCTGAGCCTCACTGCCTTAGATGTAAGCTTTTTGTTGACTTAACGCAGGACAGGTAGTGAATGAAACTTCAAAGTGTAGGCAGCTAAATTGCTGCTTAATTAGTGGAGGCCTAGTCAAAAATACAGCAGAGGAAAAACAACAACAACAACAACAACCCAACAACCCCTCAATTTTCTGCTGTCAAAGTTATTGGGGCAGAGGTACCCGCCTCAGAGAGGCTCTGAAGTTATGGATTATTCCATTAAGTGGGTGGTTGTGTTCAAAAGTGAGTTTCTGTTAATGCAGGGATCTCCAAAGGCACTGGATCAATCCTGACAGTGCCCAAAAGGGACCTGGGTGCAAACAAGGTCCTGGCTCCCAAATCTCACTGACCTGGCAAGCTCTGAGTGTGGATGTTGAACCCTGAGTCCTCTGATCTGTGTTCAGAAGTAAGTTCCTGTTAATGCAGGGCTCTCTAGAGGTGCTGGATCAACTCTGGAGCCTCAAAAGGGACCTGTGTGCAAACAAATTCCTGTCTCACAAATCTCACTGGCCTGGAAAGCTCCAAGTCCACGTTTTGACTTCCTTGATCTGCCCCTCCCAAAGAACCTTCCCTGGAGAGACAGCTTTGCCAAATCAGAAATGATGGGAGATACAAAAAACCCTAGGTGTAGGAGCACTGGATTCTTGGTACAGCCTCTCTCAGTTTTGCTGTTGCCTCTCCAGGATTGCAGAGTTTGCCAGGGCAGCCTCAGATGCTTCCATGAGCATCCCACGGCTTTATCAAACAGATAAACATGGAAAACAAGGGTGGGTCTGAGGAGCAAATGGAGATGTGTTTTCTGTCACCTNGCTTTAAGGTCCCTTCCCACCCAAACCATTCTGGGATTCTATGATTGCTCTCATCCCATTTCTCACACCTGTCCCACAGTCCCCTCTACCCAGAGGTGCTCAGATTTGCATGAGAATCTGCAGCCAGTGGAGGATTTGTTTCATCTCTCTGCCTACTCTGGGTATTTACCCATGAGAACAGTTGGAAATCTCCTACAAGGATTTCTACCTGGCTCAGCTTTTCTCTCAGGAGCCCCCGGTGGTTCTGCCCATTTTAACTGCCCTTCCCACCCCACTTGCCTGTCTCTCACACCTTTTCCCCTTTGATGCCCCCTCACTCTCATCTTTCCCTCCTGCTGCTTGTCCATCTCTCCAGAGCCAGGCTTTTCATCCCCCTCTGATGAGCTGCTTCACACTCCCCATCCAGACTTGGTGGCTGAGATCAGAAGCAGCTCAGGAAGAGGTGAGAAGGAAGATCAAAACATGCAACTCCATCCTCCTAAACCCTTTACTTCAGCAGATTTAGAGGACTAAAATAATTTGGCTTTTTTGAGGCGGGGAGCTGTGTTGTTGTGTCAGTCCTGTCCACCCCCTCCTCGACCAACAAAAGCTGCAAACAACCAAAAAAAAGGCACTAATTTGCTAGAAGACTTCTCATTCTCTGATTCCACATCTCAAAACTGCATCAGCTGCTCATTTTGGAGTAGTGGCTCCGTACTCAGGAATTATTAAACACCAGCTTGTCCCAGGGTTTTTATTTTGTTTGGCATGAGGGGACTGCACTGCTGGACTAAAATCACTCCCTCTAAGCTGGGCTTTAAGTGAGCAGGTAGATTTTTCCAAGAGCAAGCTGTGCTTTCTCTCCACGGACTGAAAACACTCAAAAGCCCTCAGCACTTGAATTTTTGGCCCTTTTCCCCAATATTTCTGCATGTGTAGAAAAAGGTTGGAGATCAGGGAAAGGTTCTTCCCCCCGAGGGTGCTGGGCACTGCCCAGGCTCCCCAGGGAATGGGCACAGCCCTGAGGCTGCCAGAGCCCCAGAACTGTTTGGACACCATTCCAGGGATGCACAGGGTGGGATTTTTGGGGTATCTGTGCAGGGCCAGGAGCTGGATCTGTGATCCCGATGGATCCCAGCTCAGGGTATTCCATGATTGCCACCCAAACCCACCGTGCTGGGGTTGGGAGCTTAACTGGGAATGCACAGAAATTGACACTCCAGGAGTGGCTGCCTCCTCACAGAGCTTGGGGTTCCCACAAACAAAGTCCAGTTTTGAGAGAAAAAAAAAAAAAAAAAAACCAAACCAAACCAAACCAAAAAAATGAGAAAAAATATTGAGGAAAAAAATATCTCCCCACTCTCTCCAGCTGAAGTTTAACAGCTCCACCGTGCTGGAAGCGAGCTCTGGAGGCTGGGGAGCAGTTCCAGGAAAGTTTCCCTCAGTCCCTTGGTTCCAGCAGGGACACCAGAGGGGAATGCACGTGGCCAAACTCCCCGGTGAGATAATGGGATTGCACCAGCCCTTGCTCAAGCTGACTTTATTATTAATAAATAATTAAAGAGTTCAGCGATTTGCTGAGTTTTCAGTTATTTCATCTCCCTCCCCAGTGCCAACCACTCCCAGTTCTCCCACTTAGGGCAGGGTGCAATGTCCTGCTGTCACCTTTCCCACTGTTCCCTACACTCACATTCATGGGCATTTTTTTCCCAAACCCCCACCAGTTTGCATTTTTGCTGGAGATAACTTTAGAAGGAGCCACCTCCTCCCTTCTCTGCCTCTTACTTGGACATTGTTTTCCACAGGGGTGATGTAAAGACATAAAAGAATTCACTTGACAGTCCCATGTGGATCTCAGGACAAAACTCAGCAGCTCTAATCTGCTCTGCAGAAATGAAACACGACCCTACAGGGCACAGTATTGTGTGTTCAGGAGCCTTCTTCTGTCCTGAGCACTCCTGAGCTCCAGCTTTATCTATTTAGGGTTTGTCTTTTACCAATGAAAGTGTCAGTTCTGGGATAATTCAAGGGTTTCACCAGAATCAATAAGGTTTTCATGTGGTTCTCTGCACTGTTCCCTTTTAGGACAGGGTCATGAAAAAAGTAAAATAGAGAGAGGGGAAGGCCAGCAGAAATTCAGCAGAATTCCCCCAGCTTCTGCACCACATAAGCAGGGCACAGAAAGCAGACATTATCCTGGAACTGGATTCAAATTAGATTCCTCATATCTTTCAACAAGACGTAGAAAATTATTCTTTTCATTATTTCAGATGAAATGCTGCTGGAAGTTTTGGGTCCCTGATACCATTGAAATTCAAATGCTGGGAGAGCTCACCCATTTCCCTTGCTGTGAATTTGCTCACTGAGGAGCAGCTGGCTTGGAAAAAAAAAATAAAAAAAAATGAGAGGTTGGAGAGCTCCATCCCTTTTCCCCTGGAGTCACAGGGGCAGGAGCAGGAATACACCTACTTGCACAGTTACAACATGTTGGAGATGAGGGAAAAAAAACCAGAGGTTGCAACAAAGAATGTTTTTGATGACTCGAGTTTTTTGGGAACTGCCTGGTGGCAAAACCTGGATACTGAGGCAACTGCTACGTCACCAACTCACTCTTTTTCCAGTGGCATGGAGCCATGGATTGGCTGTTGACTGCCTTCATTTACTGCCACACTTACAGAGCAGCTGCCTCACTAAACCCTGGGTTTGTCTAAAACCAGCCTGAAATAGTGACTGTAGCATATTTGGAGTGAAGGAAATCCTGCAAAAATCAGAAAATCTCTGTCAAAGCCCCTTAACAATCCTCTCTCAAATCCACGTGCAAAATAACAGGAAGGTTTTGTGTGTTTTCTGTCTTCAGTCTGCTGTTACAGCAAAGTATTCCCATCCTATTCCTTAGAATCATGGAATGGTTTGGGGTAGAAGGGACCTCAAAGCTCCAAAATTCCACTCCCTGACAGGGCAGGGACACTTCCCACTATCTCAGGCTGCTCCAAGCCCCAGTGTCCAACCTGGCCTTGGACACTGCCAGGGATCCAGGGGCAGCCCCAGCTGCTCTGGGCACCCTGTGCCAGGGCCTGCCCACCCTCACAGGGAACAATTCCTGCCCAATATCCCATCTAAATCTGCTCTCTTTCTACTATTATTTAATTTTTTTTTTCCATGAGCTAAAGAGAGAAGTCAAGTTTAGAGTCAAATTCCCAGACTGGTCTCCTGGAGGCTCAGGGAGCTTGAAGAGATGCAGAATCTGCCACAATCTCATCACAGCTGATCAGTGACAGATGAATGTGAGGTTCTTTCAGCAGAACCAGCCCTGAGCTTTCATAAGAACTGATCTTTGCTGCTCTGGGGAGGAGGGCTCAGGAACATCCTCCCTGCCTTGGGAGGGGCAGCAGTGGGGCAGGAATTCAGGAGAGGACTAAGGAGACAGACTCCATTTTCTCTAGAGCTTCCACAGCTCTGGTGAAGAGCCAAGAGATTCCTTTCCTAGTCACAAATTTCCTCCTCCCTCAGTCATTCCCTGCAGCTGGGACATCTCACCTGCTCAGCTGTTGGATGAGAGGCAGCAGGGATGGGATTGCTCCTGGCTGAATAACCCACGAACTCCCAAACATGACACAACAAGCCTCTCGTTCCCACTTCCCAGTTTCATCTTCCTCCTCTCCCCAGGGCATTTCTGGGGATGAGATCCTCACCCCTGGAGCAGTCCAGCCTTTTCCATGGAGCTCATGGCTCATTTTCCCAACCACAGCAATTTCACAGCTCAGTTTCCCTTTCCTAACCTTGCTCAGGCTGCTCCTTGTTTCTCATCCCAAGGCTTTCTGGCATGTGCCTCAATTTTCCAGTTGAGAAATGATGGCCTGAGGGCCATCAAAACCACAGCTTGGGCTTTTTTTCCTCCCAAGAGATTCATTCACTGTCCCATAAATCTCAATATTAAGTGAGTTGAGCAATTATTTGTCCATTTTTATTAGCCTTCACCTGAATCATCTGCACCCATGCACACGCCCAGGGCCAGGCAGGGAGAGTTTCCACTGTGCTGCTGAAAGGTGTTTTAATAAAAGCTTCTAAATGGCTTTATTTTTTCATTAAACAACGCTAATGAATTAATAACACACTGTTGTTGGAAAGAAATATGACAGCAGGTTTGTTCTTGGAGATGTATAAGTGCACTGGAAGATCATGGAATACCAACATGGGTTGGGATGGAAAAGACCTTAAAGCTCATCCTGTTCCACCCCTGCCATGGGCAGGGACACCAGGACATCCTGGGATAGTGGAAAGTGGCAGGGGGTGGGAACTGAAGGAGCTTGAGGTTCCTTTCCAACCCAAACCATTCCCTATCCTGTGATTCTACACCCAAGGAATTACTCAGATACCATCAGAACTGGCACAATATAAAGCCTCCTCAGAAAGGAGAAAGAGGTTTTATGTGAAGCTCTTTGAAATAGAAATGATAATAATAACCTGTCTCCACCCCAAACACTCCTTGTCTAATTTTTTTTTTTTTAATGTGATAAAAGCAGCTCTTTTTCTGTTATTTCTGAGCAGAACAGCTCAGCTTTCAGCTGGAAAAGGTGGTGCTCTACCAGGTGCTTTTGTTTTGTATCCAGGAGGTCTCATCCGGAATGCAGGATCCTGTATTGCACAAGACATTTCCTGGAGGTCCAGAGAGCTGCTCCACCTGCAATAACCAGCTTCATCCATTCCAGGTGACCTGGAGAAGGGCTGGACAGAGGACACGCATGATAACCACCCTCAAAGTAATAAAAAAAACCACCAGGAACCAGATCCCTCATCATGCAGGAGCAGGATAAGGAATAGCAGGGAGTTTTTAATAGAGAGGTGAATACTGGGAGAGGTCCAGGAAAGTCTCCAGCCCTCTGCAACTCAGATGTTGCAAGAATTTCACCCACCTACGACTCGGAGAAGATTATTCTTTGGTTCTCCAGCCCGCCATGAGTCACCAGTTTAACCTTCCTTTACCTCTTCCTAATCTGAATTCCTGAATGTGGGACGCCTCACAAGGCACAGCTGCTTGGACAGCAGGGCCATGGGAGCAAACGTTTCTGGTGAATCAGTTCTCCTTCAAGCACAGGCCTGTAAAGCAAGAGGGAAGCATGAACAGCTCAGCCTGCCCTGGGAGCAGCCAGCTCGGAGCTTCAGCCACAAGCAGATCAGAGAATTATGGAATATCCCAAGCTGGGAGGGATCCAGAAGGATCATCAGCCCCTGTCCCTGCCCAGACACCCCAGCAATCCCACCCTGGGCATCCCTGGCAGTGCTGTCCAAGCTCTCCTGGAGCTCTGGCAGCCTCAGGGCCGTGCCCATTCCCTGGGGAGCCTGGGCAGTGCCCAGCACCCTCTGGGGGAAGAAGCTTTCCCTGATCTCCACCCTAAACCTCCCCTGGCACAGCTCCAGTCCTTCCCTGGGGTCCTGGCCCTGGTCACAGGGAGCAGAGTTTGGAGCTGCAGCCCTTGGTGAGGTCTGACCTCAGTCTCCTCCAGTGAAAAATCCCAATGCCCTCAGCCACTCCTTGTATGGCCCTTCCAGACCCTTCCCCATCCCTGTGTCCCTCCTTTAGACCCTCCCCAATGGATTTGGATCCTTTTATAACCCTGTGTTCTCCTCCCCACCCTGCCCTCCTAAAACCACCATCCCTAGAGGCGATTTCCTCCGGCAAAGAACCCCAAAGGTTGTCTCTGAGGGGCAGCAAAAGCCAGGTGTGCTGGGAAGAGGAGAAGCACAGGTGTCAAGAGGAGTGTGGAGGTGACATTCCCATGGGATTAACCACTACTTCCTCCCTCCCCAGCAGGCTGCAGAGAGCGTGCAGCACGGCACCTCCGAGGGATGATTCCCAAGGCGTTTTCCCCAGCGGCTCACGCCACGCGCATCCTTCCAATCACACAGCCCCAGCGGAGGGCCTGCTCTGAATCACCAGCAGCTTTGGGATCTTACCACATCCCAATTGCAGGAACGAGTTCTGCTGGAATTCTGCTGGGAGTTACAAGGGGGAGAGCGGGATCAAGGTGCTGGTAATTCCCTCAGGGAGGCTTTGGGGCGCTGGGGCGGGCGCTCTCTCTCTCTCCTCTGTCACTGCAATGTGGGAAGCCAGAGCTCAAAGCAGTGGGTTTAGAAATGCTTCCTCAGCCAGGAAAAAGCCAGGGGAAGAAAACAGGCCTGAGGAAATAAAAATGTGTGCAAGGCAATTACTTCAGAGTATTTGTGCGGGAAATTCCCTTTCAGGAGTCCTCGCTCANTGAGCCACCGCCCAAAATTCTCCATCTTGCTGTCATCTGTCTCCATACTAAAAACCCCAAACTACAAAATTTCACCCTGTGACAAACTAAACTACTCTTTCTTCCAAAACTTTGTTGCTTTCAACTCATCTCTGAGTATTGGAAGTGTTTCCCATGGACTGAGGTCAAAGGCAGGGCTCTCTTGGGGTCCCAGCTGGGGTCTCAGACCCCCCCAGGGCAGCACGAGGAGTTTTCCATGTGCCCTGGGCTCCACCATACTTGCAAGGGGACATAGTCCAACTGTGCCCTTTTAAAAGAGCAGGGAAGTGCAGCTCAATCTTTCGGAATGCCAGCAGCCCTTCTGCATTTCATCTGGCAGGTGCCAGGTAGGCTGCAGGCTGATTACCTCAAAATGCACCTGCTCACAGCTGGAGAGCAGCTGTGCAGCTCTGGAATACTCAGAGTTCAGGACACCTGGTCTTTTAAGTGTACAAAAAACCCGTGTAGTCCACAGAAATGCTCGATAGGAGCCAATCAATGAATTCTGGTATTAAATGGAATTAAAAAGCTGCTTCCTGAACTGCAGCAAGGAGCTCATTGCCTTAAACCTACAGAGCCTTCCTTAATTTGGCAGTGCAGAGCAGGAGCTGGGTTTTGAAGCTTGAAACACCCTCCTCTTCCCTTTTTCTTTGTTTCCTCCAGTTCCTGCTTCTGCCTCATGCATTGTATTTAAGGGATCCTCATACCCTGTCTGCAATGCAAAAAGGTTTGTGCTGTCTGGTTTTCCACTTAATCACAGAATCCCAGGATCCCTGAGGCTGGAAAATCCCTCCCAGCCCATGGAGTCCCAGCTGTGCCCCATGCCCACCTTGTCCCCAGCCCAGAGCCCTCAGTGCCACCTCCAGCCCTTCCCTGGACACCTCCAGCCATGGGCACTCCAAAGCTCCCTGGGCAGCCCCTGCCAAGGCCTGAGCACCCTTTCCATGCAGAAATTCCTGCTGCTGTCCAAGCTGAGCCTCCCCTGGCACAGCCTGGGGCCCTTTCCCCTTGTGCTGTCCCTGTTCCCTGGGAGCAGAGCCCGACCCCCCCTGGCTGTCCCCTCCTGGCAGGGAGTTGTGCAGAGCCACAAGGTCCCCCCTGAGCCTCCTTTGCTCCAGGCTGAGCCCCTTTCCCAGCTCCCTCAGCTGCTCCTGGGGCTCCAGCCCCTTCCCCAGCTCCCTTCCCTGCCCTGGACACGCTCCAGCCCCTCAGTGTCCTTCTAGTGGGGGTCCCAAAAGAGAGAGTGCAGAGGTGGCCTCCTGCCTGGCAGATGTGGCCACATCTGGGCTTCATCTGTGACCTCTGGATCAGACTGAGGCTCTCACCTGTTGTGTGCCCCGACCTCCAGGCTTACAGAGTCCTCTCAAGGTCTGATATTTATCTGATACCCGTCCCAACCAGCGTGGTTTGGAAAAATCCCAGGGGATCTCAGAGCCATCCCACAGCCAGGGGCTGTGCATTCCAACAGATCTGGGAGCCAGGATGGAGCTGCCATTACCTTTAGTCACAAGTGGTTGTGCAAAGCCAGATTTTAGGCACTAACAAAAACAAAAAAACCAAATCCAGGGCAGAGCTGGAGACTGGGAAGATCAGGATTGTGCAGGCTGTTCCATGAGCATGGAAACACAGCCATGGGGATATTGGTCAGCAAGGTAAATGGTTTGTGGCAGCTGCCAACCCAGTTGCTTTGCTGTTCCCATTTTACACCACCAGCTCCACTACCTCTGCCAGCCTTGCACAAACACCTCAAATTTCTCTCCCTGGGCTTCATCTCTTTTCCTTGTCTCACACACTTTGCCCAAAGAACAGGAATAAATTATTCCAGGGGATCTTCACACCCATCTTTGGACATGACAGCAACAAAGACACTTCCTCACAGTCGTAGTGATGAACACAGATAAACTTGAATTACTGCTGAACTAAAAGCACACACAAGCCTTATCTGAGGAGCTGCAGCACCTCTGGAAATCATGAACTGCTCAGCAGCAGTGGTTCAAGTTCCTTGTTTTCCTAGGAGCATTAATATTTAGGTCTTCCTGCCTGAAACATTTGGAAACCCTCGTTAAAAATGTTGTTGGACAAGCCAGGCTCCGCAGTGTCTGTTTGGAAATCCAGCCCTTACAGCACAGGAAAAACCACACATGGGGCAGAAAGGATAAAATCGACTTCAAAAGGAGCAACTGAGGGTTTCAGCACCACCCTGGTCCCCAAGTGGATCAAGCAAACACAGGATGCACCAAGATTGTGTTGGAAAAAACAAGGAGCAGGGCATGGCACTGATTAACAGCTCCGAAGAGGCAGCAGAGGGAATTTGTGCTAAGTTTGTGCAGCTTGAGTTTAGGTGAGGGGTGGTTAGGGGATGTGCCAGATGGCAGGGGTTGGCAGGGCACTCCAGAAGCTCAGCCCACCTTCCTAATGACCCCCATTCAGAGCAACAAGGCTTTTTTTGCCTCAAAAAACCTTTGCAGAGGCTGATTCTCACCATGACACCTCACTGAGCATTAAAGTGGTGATTTGTTCCAAACTGGATCAAGAAACCACGGAGATTTTGCCCTGGCAGCTGGGGGAAGTGAACACACAACTCTGAATCCCATTGGAACCACAAACTCTGCAGTTGAAATTGACAGCTCAGCTGATGAGCAGGAAGGGGAAATACCAGATCAGAGATTTCTATGTTCCAGAGGGTCATAAGAACGTCAGAATGAGGAGTTTCCTTGTCAGGAACAGACCTGCAGCCTCCAGGGACTGCTGCTTGTGTCACCCCGTGCCACGGGCAGGGACGCCTTCCACTGTCCCAGGCTGCTCCAGCCTGGCCTTGGACACTGCCAGGGATCCAGGGGCAGCCACAGCTGCTCTGGGCAGCCTGTGCCAGGGCTGCCCACCCTCCCAGGGAACAATTCCTGCCCAATCTCCCATCCAGCCCTGCCCTCTGGCAGTGGGAAGCCATTCCCTGTGTCCTGGCACTCCTTCCCTTGTAAAAAGTTCTTCTCCATCTTTCTCCTCAGCTCCTCCTGAAGTCACAACACATTCACTGGACAAGAGGGAAGGATGAACAGCTCAACCTGCCCTGAGAGCAGCCAGCTCAGAGCTTCAACTGCCAGCAAATCAGAGAATCATGGAATATCCTGAGCTGGGAGGGATCCAGAAGGATCATCAGCCCCTGTCCCTGCCCAGACACCCCAACAACCCCACCCTGGGCATCCCTGGCAGTGCTGTCCAAGCTCTCCTGGAGCTCTGGCAGCCTCGGGGCCGTGCCCATTACCTGGAGGTCCTGGGCAGTGCCCAGCACCCTCTGGGGGAAGAACCTTTCCCTGATCTCCACCCTAAACCCTCCTGGCACAGCTCCATGTCCTTTTAAGTTTGCTACATTTCTTCACGGAGAAGATTTCAGATCACAGAACTGGCACATGAATCCCAGATAATTCCTGACTCCTGGTGCCATCCTCATCCTCAGCTGTCTGAACGGATTGCATTCACCTGGTATTCCTCTATTCGAAACAAAGCTTGTTGGGCTTTTTTTTTTTATTTCCAAAGGAATTGGAGAGAGATGAAGCCAACCCTCTGGAGAGCCAGGGGGATTTGTGAGGCCTGTGGGCAAACCTTGATTCCTGTTTATCCTTCCTGCACAGGGAATCTCTGTCTTGGGCAGCCACTGACCTGCATAATGCCTACAGAATTAGGAGGAAATTAAAACAGAGAATTTCATTTAAAGCAGATCCCATTTAAAAACAATCCAGTGGCAAATCCAGCCATGTAGGAAGAATGACTTTGCAAATAGGTGACAGTAATTAATGGTCAGACTTGATCACCTTAAGGCCTTTTCCAACCTAAACAATTCTATGATTCCATGATCCCTTCCTGCAAAAGCCTTGTTAAGAGCTCTTTGATGTGCTGAACACATCCTGATATTAAGATTTTACAAAGAAAAAGTAAAAGTTGGAGGCAAAATCAACTCTTGTTGGGAACAGGACCTAAACAGACCTTTCGCAAAATAGGGAGGTGCTAACTAATGGCTGTATTTTATTGAAGTTAGACTGATAATTAAATTATTAACAGTGGCTTTTTTTCATAATAAGTATTCACTTCACTGACCTGTGGTCACCTGCGTGTCTGTTTTGAGGCTGAGCACTCATCTTCTGCCATAAAATGTTTTTATTCGGTTTTATTGAAATGGATATTTGAAATTTCCTGCTGGCTTGGATCAAGCTGCAGTTTTAGCTTCCCATTTTATAAAAAAACTGGACTGCAGCAGCCAGAACTCCTCACTGCTTTCTTTGCATGGCAGGGCAGCAAATTCCTTCACCCCAGAACTGACTGTCAAGATCAAATTTAATCTCGGGAGAAGTAAAGGGCACAGCTCAAGTCAGGCAACAGAACAGAGTTCTTCTTCCACACTTCCCCTTTTTCCTGTTCTCCTTCCACACTACAGTTTCCTCTAAGGACAGGAATTAATCTCTGAAAATATTGTCTTCACGGATAATCTTGTAAAAGGTTTCTGCAGCTGGTTTGCAGACAGAACAATTACAGTTGGTTTTTTTTTTTTTAATTAAGATACCCAACTATCACAATTCCAGCCTGTAATGAAGTCCTTTATAAGTTNTGTAATTAAGTCCTTTATAAGTTTGTTGTTGTTGTTGTTGTTGTTTTGGAGTTTTTTTTTTTTGGTAGGCTGCTTGTCAGGGGCCTCCAAAATTCCCCATTCTACCTGTGATTCATGTATCAACGACAAATATTTTATAGGAAGATTCTGAAATCTTTAAGCAGGGAATGTGGGGCTAATCCACCCCTAAGGCACAATCACCTGCATGTGGGGAAAGCACAATTGGTGCTTTTAGGGTCCTGCACCCATGGGAGTGGGGGCAGATGAGCCGTGGGATGATCCTGCAGCCTTCCAGCTGGGAATGATGGCCCAGAAACAGCCAGAAATGAACTGGGGAGCCCAGCACAGGAAGGACATGGAGCTGTTGGAATGAGTCCAGGGAAGGCCAGGGAGATGATAAGGAAAGGCTGGAAGAGCTGGGATTGTTCAGCCTGGAGAAGAAAACTCTGGGGTGATCTAATTGGGCTTTCTGGTGCCTGGAGGGGCTGACAGGAAACATGGAGAGAGACTCTGTCCAAGGGCTGGAGGGACAGGACACAGGGAACAGCTTCCCACTGCCAGAGGGCAGGGATGGATGGGATATTGGGCAGGAATTGTTCCCTGGGAGGGTGGGCAGGCCCTGGCACAGGGTGCCCAGAGCAGCTGTGGCTGCCCCTGGATCCCTGGCAGTGCCCAAGGCCAGGTTGGACGATGGGGCTTGGAGCAGCCTGGGACAGTGGAAGGTGTCCCTGCCATGGCAGGGGTGGCACTGGATGGGCTTTAAGGTTCCTTCCATCCCAAACCATCCATTCTGTGATTCCAGAGCTATCCCTGCCACGTCTCAGTTCTCACAGAACCACAGAATGCCCTGCCTTGGGAGGGACCCACAAGAATTCCAGCTTCTGCTCCTGCACAGGACCACCCCAAACTTTTGTGCTGTTCAAGCTGGTGCCTCCCTAAACCCTTGCAGGCCTTCTGCAACCCTCCCAGCCATGCAGAAACTGCTCCAAACCCTCGCTCCACACTCCTGCAGCATCCCACATTCCCAGCTTTCCCAGTCCCCAGGCTGTGCCCACAGCACTGGGATTGCTCCAAGACTGATTTTTTTCGAAATGTTCCTGGATTTTCCATCCTGCCATTCCACATGTTGGCTGCACCCCCAAACTATGACCAGCCCTCCTCCAAGCAGGTTTGTGGCTGTCCACAGCTGTTGCTCCTGTTCCCAAATCCAGCTTGGACCATCCAATTCTGAGCCCAGCCATATTCAAGACACAGGATTCGGGGTGAGAAAGGGGAAATTTGCCAAAGGTCAGAGTGGTGATTGAGACCAAGCCACTCCTCAGCATAAAAACAGCTGCTTTGGGGACTTCCAGGCACACATGGGCTGCTGTTATCCTCAGTGGGACTTTTTTGGAAGTGGAGGCTCATTAACATCAGGGCAGGCTGCAGCATCTGGCCACAAGAACATCAATTAGTTGCCTACCAAGTTATCCAGCAGCACACAAAGGCAGACTTCCAGCACTCAGACCAAATGGGTTTGTAAAAGGAATAGGCTACAAGTTCAGGCAGTCGGTGCCAAGTCAACTCTGTGTTCACCAGGTTTGCTACAAGGAACAGAGGAAATGGAGGTTTGGCTTTCTAACAAAGGAACATCCTTTGGGCCCTAAAGAAAGAAAAAAAGCCAAACATTTCCTGTCTGCCACTTCAACTCAGGATGCAGAGCTGGGCTGGAGAAATCTTTATTCCCCCCCTCCCCCCACCAAAAAAAAAAATGACAGTGCTGTACTTACCCTTCCTTGAATCTTTGCATCTTTCTGCATCCAATTTCCATCGTCTCTGCCTGTGGACAGCTCTGCCGAAGCTGCTGTAATTGGAAACAACTCAAAAGGAAACACAGAGGAGTTCCATGGAAGTGGGGCTGTCAGTCAAAAGCATTCCAGCAGCTGGGAGCACCTCGGAGATCTTCCCAAGCCTTGGGAGTTAGAGGCACCCAGAGGTGATTGTTAAAACCAAGGGGACTACCCAAGACAAGGAAGGATTCTGCAGCAAAGGACTGAGCTGACCCTACTCCCAATGAATCCCAGGATCTGAGTTGTTCCTCTTCACTTTCAGCAGAATAATGGAGACTCATCCCTGGAGGAACTAAACCCCAAAGCCTTGACTGCACACACGCTGCTGACACAGCTGCCACGATGTGGGTGCTGAGCTCAGTGCACTTCACCCTTGCCTGTTCCCCTTGCTGGCAGTGGGGTTTTTGGAGGAAGCAGAAAGCTATCCCAAGGGCAGAAAAAAAGTGGGAGTTTTGGCGCTGGCTTGGAGCAAAGATAGATCAGCCCCTAACTTTGAGATGCCCCAGAGGTTTAAAACATGCCATGGTTTAAAACATCTTCACTGCTAAGCATCATCATCATCATCATCATCATCATCATCATCATCATCATCATCATCATCAGCCAGGTTCAAGCATGCATCAGCTTTTCCACAAGACGCCGTGTCCACACCAGGGTTCCACAGGACATTCCCATGACCAGGGCTTGGGACATGTGGATGACCAAGAGCATCACCTGTCCCCTTGCCCAGCTGTTCAACATCTGCTGCCCAGGTGCTGCAGGAACAGCAAAGCCAGGCCCCTCGAGATGCAGCAGCTTGGGATGGCAGCTCTGGAATGCCCAGGTGGGCAATGGCAGCTCTGGAATGCCCAGATCACCTTGGCAGCTCATCTTGGAGCCAGCCCTGACCCTCACCTGCTCCACACAAAGTTTCTGCCCAGGGAATATTGGGCAACCATTACCAAGCTCCTTACCTGATAACATAAAAGAGCAGGAACAGCAGAGGATCATGGAAAGAATCATGGAATGGTTTGGGTTGGATGGGACCTTAAGGCTCATCTCATTCCCACCCCTGCCATGGGCAGGGACACTTTCCACCATCCCAGGGTGCTCCAAGCCCTGTCCAACCTGGCCTGGAGCACTACAAACACTGATGCAGAGCCAAACTTCTGCCAATCTCGTGGTTTTATTAATGCCTGATACCAAATTAAACCCAAGAAATCAAATGAGGCTTTTAAATGAACTTACATCAGGCTTAACCTGGCAAACACAGAGCAAACCTGGCACTGGGTGCATCAACCTGCAGCCTGTTTCTTTCACAAACCAATCTGGGTTTCTGTGAGGTCTCTCTGTGGGTTTCACACAGCAAATATCAACACTTGTCACAACACGACACAAAAGAAACTACACTCAAGCATTGAGATGTCCAAGGCAAAAAAAGGGGCAGTTTATTTACAGACCTCGACATTTATAGAATTCCAACAGTGACCATGGATTGGAGGAAGAAAATTGTCCTCTCCAATTGCGCTGGTTAACTCAACAGTTTATTAACAGTCTTCTCCTTACGAGAAGAATGTAAGCATGAAAGAACAGTTACAACAACAACAATAGGTTGTTTATGTGAAAATTTGTGAGAAACTCTATTACAAGAAGTAAATCATCAGAAGGCTGTAGGAACTTTAGAAAAAACAGAGAAGAACGGAGAAAAACAGGGCGACAAACACTGAGCTCTTTCTAAGCACAAGTCCGCAGTAAATTCAATGAAATTTGGCTTGATCATACTTAAGCCTGAAGGGATAAAAGCAAACCAGCCACGGGCTGGCTGGGCAGAAACAGGCCAAGCCCTGAGAAGGATCTCATCCAAGCAGGAATTTATTTGGGGTGGATTAAAAGCCTCAGGGACTGAAGGAAGAGAATTAGTAAAAGCCGAAGGAAGCAGAAGGCAGTGGTCAGCAGCTGCCTGCCAAGGAGCAGGGACAGGCTCCCTGTGTGTGTGCACTGCCTGGAAAAGAAGCACTGGGATTTGTGAGCGTGGAGACAAACTGTGGATTATCCAAGGGGATCCAGCAGCATCAGCTCCTGTCTCCCAGGGATTGTGGACCCGAGGTAATGAGTGTGTGGTCTAAAACCAGCAGCAGTGAGCTCACAAACACCCCTGTAACAGTCCTGGGATTAAATCAGAACCATTCTGCAGCAATTCCAGCTTTTCCACCTTAAAACAACCCTGCCCTTGCCTGCTTGGTGGCAACCAGCAGTCCCACTGTGGGCTATGTGGGAAGGCATTCCCAAAGAAGGTGGAAAAGGGGAGCAGGCTGGGACTGTGTTTTCACAATCCTGCAAGAAACCCTCAAAGTTCAGGGATCTGTGGAAAGAATCCCAAAGAGGTTTGGGTTGGAGGGACCTTAAAGCCCATCCAGTGCCACCCCTGCCATGGGCAGGAACACCTTCCACTGTCCCAGGCTGCTCCAAGCCCCAAAGTCCAGCCTGGCCTTGGGCACTGCCAGGGATCCAGGGGCAGCCACAGCTGCTCTGGGCACCCTGTGCCAGGGCCTGCCCACCCTCCCAGGGAACAATTCCTGCCCAATCTCCCATCCATCCCTGCCCTCTGGCATTGGGGAGCCATTCCCAGTGTCCTGTCATTCCAGGCCATTGGAAATAGTCCCTCTCCATGTTTTCTGTGGGTTCCTTGAGGCACAAACCTCTCCCACTCTCTGTCCCAGGATGGGATCCCAGGCTACAGCCTGACCCCACACTGCTGCTGGTGGAGCAGATTCCACGAGATGCCCATAAGAAGCCTGACTCTCATTTGGCTCTGGGCTGCCCTGGAGAAGCACATCCTGAAGTGCAGCTTGCAGCTGCTGAGGGATTTTGATTAATTTTGATTAATGTTCACTAAAGGCATTTACACTGTGGAGAGCCTGGAACATTTGCTATTATAAAGAAAAAAAAAAAGGAAAGGAAAAATTTGCATTCCACCATCCGATTGTGGACCAGGCAGCTGGAATTTGGCTGGGGTTGGTTTTGACACACTGAAGTCTCTGTGCCTGATCCTTGCAGAGCTGTTGGATAAACAGAGGTGCTTCATTAACAAAAAACACGAGCAGCCCTTGGAAACCCTCTCGGAAAAGGAGCTGTCTGGATCCACAGAGATTCATTCCCAGCCCTTGCATCCAGGGACACATGCCAAGGATTTAGGGGGGCCAACAAGGATGAGGGGGAATTTGAGACAGCTCCTGAGGGAATCTGATGATGCAAGAGATGCACCATTAACGAGCACTTAGCTGGAAGCAGCTCGACATGAAAAGCTGATGTCAAGGACTGCAGGAAGCTTTTCCAGCTGATTCATACAGATCTGGACCTCTGCACCCAGCAATCCTCTTGCACCCAGCTCATTAATCCAGCTCCAGCTTGTCCAAGCACCCAGCTGCTCCCAGGAGCCAGGAGCTTGGCAAGACTCGGGCTGATGCTTTGGGCTTCTGCATTTTTTGTTGAAAGAAGAGGGGAGAGATTTTTTTTTTCTTTCTCCCTACAATTACGCAGTTCAACTCCTTTTATTTATCTCTCCCCATAAATCAGAGCGATTTGGGGTAGGAAAGGATTTCCATTCAGAGGTTGAGGCCTTTATGGAGGGGAGATGCCCAAATTGGTGATATTTATTGCTCAACTAAACTGGAGTTGTTTAGTCCACATAATCCACTTAGTGTAGGACAGGCATTTTCTGCATCCCCTCCAGTTGGTGCCAGACCCTACAACAGTGCAGCCCAAAGCTTCATTTTGTTGTGGTTAGAAAGAGCTGGGCTGGCCACTCGGATGTCTTTCAGAGGAGATGTGGTGGATGCACTTCAGAGCAGAATTCTGCATTTACCAGGGGGAAAATAAGAAACAAGGGACCATCCAGGGCCACCCCTGCCATGGGCAAGGACACCTTCCACTGTCCCAGGCTGCTCCAAGCCCCAAAGTCCAGCCTGGCCTTGGGCACTGCCAGGGATCCAGGGGCAGCCACAGCTGCTCTGGGCACCCTGTGCCAGGGCCTGCCCACCCTCCCAGGGGTCAATTCCTGCCAAATATCCCACCTAATCCTTCTCTCTTTTGGTTTCACCCATTCCCCCTTGTCCTGTCACTGCTACACTTTTGCCTTTCATGTTCCAAAATAGCACAAAATATATTTTTTACTTTATTTCTCACCTCCCTGTTCCCTTAAACAAGAGGTTTTGTAACTCCCCGTGCTTGGCCCAGAAGACAGAAGTGATAAAAACAATAGAGTTTGGGTTGAATCTTTTTCTCCAACAGAATAATTGCATTTTATAAAAAAACCAAATTAATTAAAAAAAGAGAGAAAGGGAAGGTTTTGATGGGTTCTGTTCTACCCTGATTGATAATTAAACCTCAGAGGTCTGAAGGACTTGATGCTTGCTACAGTTTAGGATCACACATCAGATCTGGCAGCTCTGCCCTGGACCTGAATTTGCTGAGGCAGCTCCTGGAGGATTTTTGCTGCCTGTAAAACACTTCCTCCTCTCCCAGCTACCTCCCTCTCCAGCCCCACAAGATCAAAGTATAAGGAACAAATGGAACTATTTCTTGACAACTTCAAGGTAAACCTAATTTGCTGTAAAGCTGCAAAAAAGCACTGAGGAGCTGCTCTTCCCTTGGTTTCTGCATCAGGAGCTGGAGGGATGAAGGAAGTGCATCCACACAGGGCAGCAGGAGCTGTGAGGTGGCAAAACTCAGGTCAGATTTCAGGGAATAAAGTAAACTTGGAACTGTGGGCGTTTGCCCTTTGGGACTTCTCATCTCCAGCCAGGATGCAATGAAGATCAAAAGGACCCTAATCCCAGTTTTTGGCTCAGGGTCGGCCCTGGGAGCAGACAGGTCTGAAGTCAGCCTGAATAAAACAGCTCCTGAGCTCAATTCCTGCACTGGCAGCTTAAGGCAAGCTGGGAGGAGATGGGCCACATCTTTGGGATCTGCTATCCCAGAAGGAAAACAATTGCAGGTGTGGCTGTGGCTAGAAGGACTGGGGGTGGGGGGGAAATATGGACAAAATGGAAAGGAAATGGGAAAAACCCCCATGTACTGACAAAAAGCATGAGCTGTGAGAGGCAGAGAGCAGGACAGGTGCTGGAAGCTGCTTTTCTTGGCAACATCTGCTCCTGCCTCACCTCAGCTACTCCTCCACCTGCCAGGAACACACAAAGCCCAAGCCCAGATCAGTCCCAGTCCCAGCCAATATTCCCAGGACGTTAAAAAAAGAGAAAGGGAACATGTTGCCCTGAGCTTCTCTGTTTTTTCTAAAGTTCCTACAGCCTTCTGATGATTCAGTTTTTGCAATGGGGTTTCTCACAGGTTTTCACCTAAACAATCCATTGTTGTTGTAACTGTCTCTCTATGTTTAGGTTCTTCTCATAAGGAGGAGAGAATTGAGGGACTGTTGGGTTGACCAGTGTGGTTGGAGAGGACAATTTCCATCCTCCAATCCATGGTCACTGTTGGAATTCTATAAATGTCGAGGTCTGTAAATGAACTGCCCCTTTTTTGCCTTTGGACATCTCAGAGTGTGAGGGTTGTTCCTTTTGTGTTGTGCTGGGACAGGAACATCCATCACTGAGTGCAAAAGCAGACAATCCCTGACACTGCTCAGGCTCATACAAGGACTGCCTGATAGGGTGCAGCTTTTGCTTGTGATTGAGCCCTTCCCATTTATTCTGCAGTTTAAAAAATCCTCTCATTCCAGCCCTAACCTGCTGTCAGGGAATTCCCTGACTTGGGAATAACATTCATATTTTACAGCATGTGGGTGGTGAAGAATTAAAAGGGGGGATCTTTAAACCTGACATGTTACCAAGGCAGTGTTTTAGACCAAACCTGTAGTCAGGATGGGGAATATGAATTCTCAGGCCTCTTATGGGGTTTGATGCATTTGCACCATCCCCAGGGAACACTTCTCTGCACCAGACACACTCACACACAACAGGATGGAACGTGCTGGTTTTTGCATGGGAGGGAAAAAAAAAAATAAAAATCCCCCAGTTTGGCCATTTCCTGGGTGGGTTTTGTTTTCAGGTACTACCCAAACAGCACTCACAACAAACATCTGCCAACACGCTTCCCAGGACACAACATTCCAGCTCTGGAGAGGTCCACTGTCCTTCCCCAGCCTCACGGGGGACTTTTCAGCACCTTGTACTTGTGGTTTCCTACAGGACACGAGGCCAAAATCCAGATGGATTCAATTACCTGGAAACAACCCCGGTGCACTCCGACTCCTCTGGTTGTTGTGCCGTTGCTCTGTGGAAGGGAAATGTGGAATTAACACACCCCACACCACTTCCAGGCCTGGAATATCCACCACGGGTCAATAGGATGGCCCTGACAGCAAATCCAAGGTCATTCCCATCCACAGGGAAGTCATGGCAGGAGCTGGAACAGCAAATCCAGAGAGAAAAGCCTTAAAAAGAGCCCTGCCCAGCTTTGTTTACAGCCCTGCAGACACGGGGGGAGCAGCTGAACACAGATTTAGTCCCTGTTGTGTTGTGTCCTGCTGTTTCAGTACTGTCAGAGTCAGTTGGATATTCCAATAGAATCCTGGGATGTTTTAATGTCCCGTCTCCTTGGCACACCAGGCACTGGTGGGGTTTTGGAGCATCCCTTTTAGGGCCTTAAAACACAGAGGGGAAAGGACAAAGTGCTGCCACAGCTGTAACCTTTAGAACTGTGGGGGCTTTCCTGGCCCTGATATTCAGGATAATTTTTCTTATCAACAGCGAAGATTAATAACAGAAAAAA